>JAPYZE010000157.1:0-58619 GCA_030522805.1 Leptomastidea abnormis | reverse complement strand
CTTTTTTTTTTTTTTTTTTTAGTCTTGGAACACCCCAAAGACTATCGCCCCCCCCAAGGGTCGCCTCTGGATCCGCCCCTGGTTGATATCAAAAGTATTTAGTTGCATTTTTATAGAAAAAATGTTATCTGTATAAAATTTATTAGCAATCGTTTTCCAAAACTAGTTTTAAATATTAAAACGTACTACTGTAGCCAATTGTTAAAATACGTCCACGATTAGCATGCTTTCGCAAAATTTTTTGTTCCCCTTCATCTTCGAACAGATTCCAATCTTTATCAATTTGTTCATAAAGTTCGTAAAGCTGAAATTCGGTTGCCCAAAATCAATCAATATTATAAATTTCTATATTTTATAATTATAAACGATATTTTAAGAGCTATATATAATTTAATATGTCACAAAGTATCAATTTTATGTTATACTTATGAATTATATTTCATTCTTAAATTTAATTACTTTTGACTCTGACAGGAAATAAAATATATACTTGGAAATTACTGTTTGAAAGTAACTAAATCCAAGTATGCTTTCTATAAAAATATCAAGGTTATTGCCGATTTCTTCGATACCTCGTATCATCTGTTTTGAAATCAAATAATTTTTTTACAAAGCAACATTATATTAGTGTATAATTTAAAACAACGAACCTGTGGTATCATCATTGAATGAACCATAAATAATATAAATGTTCTTATACAGATTCTCTGTAATTTCGTTTGATATGGCCAAAGACCAAGTAGCTTTAATAAAAATTTATTTGGTCGGTAATATTTTCTTGAAAATATCGTTTCTTGAGTCATTTTAAATAGAAATCAAACAAAATAAAATTCAAACGATGTTTTCAATAAAAAAATTGTTATAAGAATTATAATAATATCAGAAATGATGATAAAAATTTTCTACAATTTTTTTAATTAATGCAACTACGTTAAATAATGATTTTACAAAAAGAAAATAAAAATATCAAAATATTAATTTATTTTTGTCAATAATTTGAATCAATTTAAATTTTTAATAATATAATTCTTATAATATAATAAATAAAAGAATGTATTATTTGTTAATTATTTCTTAATTTCCAATTTTTTTCTTAACTTAGGCTTTGATTTGCCTTATTCAATCTGAATGACAAAAAATTTTTCATAAATGCTATAAACGCCTTTAAGTAAATTTTATTTCCACCTTTAGAATATATAATTTTGCAAAATGACACATAATAATATAATTATTCCATTTCAAGTCTTTAATTATTTTCCTTATGAGTAAAAAATATCAAAACTTTTATTATGATACTATAATAAAATATAATTATATTAAAAGTTTGATCAAAGATATTCTGTGGTATGAACATTTGGTATTATGTGAAAATAAATAATTATAGAGGTGAAATAATGATGATATTATCTTTTATAGTAGAATAATATAAAGTAAACACAAAGAAAAATTTAATTATTTTTCACATCAAAGCGTGAATATACATTTTAATTGGTTGCAGTTGCATTAAATTTTTTATGAACAATTTGGTATCTATAAGTAACGTACACAAAAGAAATTATACTAAATTGTTTGATGAATTGCAAAAAATAAATGTAACACTGCAATCGTTATTAAAAATTCAAAAGGTTATACTCAATGCTAACCAAAATTCACTTACTTTTTCCACTTTGACGAACAAATTATTTCCATCAATTTTCTATTTTACGATACTTACATCTCTACGAAAACTATTAAAAGAAATATTAATATACAGTCTCGGCGTTGACTTCGTAGAACTTTTCTTAGATATAAAAGGACGGATGTGTACGTTAAATATAATTTCATATGGTGATTTCAATAAAATAATATCAAAGAAAATTAAACATTAAATTTATTATTGTTTGCACTTAAAACGGATTTTTACTTATATTTTTTTTAGATTTATTAAAAAAAATTATATTTTATTAATAATTTTTAATAAAATTTTGCAATCATAATTAATAATATATAAAACATTTGAATTAAGAGAATAATCAATCTTTTTAAGTGAGGGATCCATCTATTGGCTAAACTTTCAACTTCTCATGGCTGTGAAATTCGATTTACTGCACGTGTAGCAACAACTTGTGTTGAGCTATAGATTTAAGTCTCAAGTTGATTCGTCACTTTGACAATAGATGTCATTACTTTTATTTTTCTTGTATTTAAAATACTGATAAATATATTTGTTTCATATACTTAATTAATTTAAAAAACTTTATTTCAACAAATTTTTTATTTAAAAAAAGCAGGGTAGCTGTAGTAATATATTATAATTATTCAAATGATATTTGTAAATTAATTTAATTTATTTTCAGTTAAAAAAGAAAAAGGAATAATAATACAATTTTTACGATATAATATTCAAAAATATAAGCGACAAATATTGAATAATTGATTGATAAATGTCATAGAATTTTATTTGATTCGATGACTTTAAGGAGAATTAAAAATTTAATTAGGTAATTTTTTTGAAAAAATATAACAATAAATTAGCCAAATGTTTCCTCTGAAACTAAAAAACTACCCTTTCCTAATTATCATTTAATTATAAAACAAGATCACTTTTAGATGCAGTTAAAGATCGAGTCAAACATATTATCATTATTATCATCATCATTATTATTATACTTATACACTTCTGAAAAAATAGGCTTGAATTTTTTCATTTTTACTTATCTGACTTTGTCATGATTTTGTCGTTGAACAATTCTCAAACGATTGGTTGTAGAACATGAGTGACAAGGTCAAAAGCTCAATATTCTGTTAACCTGCCTTTACTACTGAGTATTTTTTTTTACGATTCTCTAACATTATTATTTTAACAGTTTCAAAAATATTTTCAAACTTTACGAATATTTCTTTATTTTAACTTTGCCAATTGATATTTCTAGCTGATAAAAGCGTAATTACACGTTTCAGTAGCTCGATTATAAACATCATGAAAAGAAGCCTTTGATCAAGTGGCTCTTATTTAATTTTTTTTTATTCCGTATATTAAAAGCAAAAAATTTCCGATAAGAATTCAAAATATGTGTACATATAAATGGTATACATAAAAAAAAATGATTAAAGTCAACCTTGAAGAATCATCAGCCAATACCATACACGTCCAAATAATATCTAAAGTAGAATTTTGGTTCAGTTTAGCTTTAGCTGCGACGTAGATTAAAAATGAATGAATAAAACCAACACATTCACAAGCAAATAGAAAAAAAAGACACGTGTCTCGAGGCTTGATCTGTTTACAACTTTTACATTTGTCAGAACATCGAAATAAAAAAAAAAAACAAAAAAACAAGCGACAAAGTTGTGACCAAGTTTTGACTTTCCCCTTTCCCTTCTTCTTCTCCTTTATTTTTTTCTTACTGGTCTAATCTTAAATATAAGAACGCGATAAATATCGTCGCGCTTGATTTTATTTTCTTACCCTAGCTCTCTTGCTTGCTTGCTTGCCTATCTCATACGCAGTTTTCTAACGTGACAAGAAATTGGTGAAGCGTTATTATGTCTATGCTATGGTGATTGCAGGAATAAAATTACCAGAATATGGGACGTTACATTTTTATACACGCACGAGGTGCGCGTTAATCTCACAGCATATATCTTTCTGCTGCTGGATTAATCATTCGTGCTAATGAGTATCGAAACGCAATAGCTTACAACGTCGATTATTTGAATACATATAGAAGAAACGGTTCTTTATATAAAAAAATAAAAATTTAACAGATCGTCTTAACTTCTTCTTCTTCATGACTTCCTTATTTCTCTTCTTATTTCTTGAAACATCTGCTCTGTTTACCTCTCTATTTCATTATTTTCATTTCGCTCATTGCTATCTGACATATATCTTTCAAAAATATTAAATCATCATTTTACGAGCGCGTGTTACTATCATAGCAGTAACTTTTGACTTTACACATTCTTGCTTCAACAAGTGCGGAGAAATTATATCTTATATCGATCGGTTCAACCAAAAGCTTTTACATTAATTCCGTCTTTATTGTTGTCTGCAAGATTCAAATTTTTTTTTCGCCATATTTACAGGCTGCGGACTGTGGACTGCACGCACACATGACTAATATATGAAAGTAAAAAAAAAAAAAATTAAAAGTATAGTACAAAAGAGTAAGGAGGAATCGATCGGCTTTTCTACGTCATTCCGAAATATTCGATCGCAGCTCGACTTAAAACGCGTATACACACAGAATATGTGTGCTACTGGACGCGAGGTAAGGATATCACCTTGACCCTTCAAGCCTCAAGACGTTGTGACGTCACATAGGATAGAAGAAAAGAAAGGGAAAAGGGGGGGAGGAGAGGAAGGTGTGATTATCGCGAGGCGCGGTATCGCGACGTCATTTACGAGTAGCAGGGCCAACATACACATACAGATACACACAAACACATGAGGAGGGGAAAGCATTAAAAACGAGGAAGGCCGAAGAACGAAAAGCTCTACTCTATACCATACCGCGTATGTATATGATTGCGTGTTAACTTTTTCATATCTTGATGAACGGCTTTTAGTCGCACACACACACACACACACATTGCGACCACGCGATTCTCTTTCTCCTTCTTCACCACCGACTCTAATATGCGTGTGCTGGACTTTTTTTCACCTAACTTTCTTGGCCTTTTATTTCAACCCCTTAATATGTTTTTTTTTTTCATCTTTCATCGCAACCTTACAAACTTCCATCTCGCGGACCATGTGATTGTAAAGTTTGTAGGAATGTATTTTTGTTCGTTTGGCTATATCTTTGTTTTTAGTCTTGTTTACCTTGAATATATACTAAAATTATTTCTATTTTTCACCAAATAAGTCACGTCTGCTGTGACTAATTTACCTTTTTTTGTTTTTCTATTGTAATAGCGTACTATAAGCAAAAAAGCACAATTTGTACACTTGGTAATTTATTTTTTTATATCGCTTCGTAAATAAATATCAGAACTTTAAACGTGAATTCGATATTTTTCATTCGAATACAATCTTGATGTTTATTCAAAATAAATCATAAATCTTTGATAAATCAATGTTAAAATTAGTTTTGGGATTTTTAATCATTCAAAATGCATGACGAATTAAAGGAATTACCGAACATTAGTTATATATACGAGTAAATTATGGGGATCAATTTGAGCAGGCATATAATTTAATCTGTTTGAATACGTATACCAAGCGGAGTTTTGTAAATTAATTCAAAGTAGAATTTAAAAATATAGACTATCAGCTAGAAGCAGAGGATAGAAAAAGAAAGAGAGAAGGGAAGTTGGAAGTTACGGTATAAAATCGGCTAGTTTAATTTATGCATGATCTACGAGCCTATGCATCGATCTTTGAGCGTGAGCTTTTTGTTTTATTAAAAAGCTGCTTTTACGTAAAGCTCTGATATAGACGACTGGTCGATCGGATTAGATTTGTCTTATCAGCAAGATTTCAATGCAAAAAATACGCCAATGCCTATATACGTATAGTCTAAGGGTCAGTTCAGGGGCTGAATTAAAGCCGCGCCTGAAACGATAAAACGCGAGAGCTACATTTCATTCTTTCTAAAATTTAGCTTTTATATTAGGAGGCCTAAAAAGAAATGGTGTGTAATCAGTCATCACGATCATTATATATCTGATTGCTATAAATACAGACTTTTGTCTGTCTGTTAATTTTAAGAAAATTTATGTGGTTCCTCTTTTTTCATAATTTATTTTCTTATTTTAATTCAGATATTTTATTAGCATAAATGATGAAATATATAAATTAATGCTTTCAGAATTTACAAAACTACTTTAAACTAAGAAACTGCTATGACATTTTATCTGCTAATGCAATAACGTGATGTTAGTATACATATGAAGTTATCATACATAAATTTTTATGTTGTATTTACTTATTCAGCTATTTGTCAATTTTTCATGGCAAAATTGCAAACTAATCAAACAACTAAAGTATATTTGTTTTTTTTAAAAAAAAACTAAAAATATTCAAAGGTTGAATTCTAAAAACTTTGATAAATATTTACTAATGATCAAAATAAATTATATATATTTAAATCAGAAAATAAAACAAATTTTATCGTAAGAAAAAAAAATTGGAAAAGCTGATGAAATACAGATCACATCAACAAATATTATAAACAAAAACACAAATTATTTAAAACGCAAAAAAGGAATGAAAATTTTTAACTAAAGTAATCGATCAAATATTTTTATAAATATGTCATATAATATGGAATATTACCTAATACAGGAAAGAAATGAACATAGTCGAGTTTATAAGCTATAAACTATTATAAAATGATTTTCAGTGAATTACACCAGCAACGTAAACGACCCGAATTGATAAGCACTTGACCCTATGACGTTTTCTCCGTCTATGACATTCTGACACAACAAAACATCTGGCTGTTCTCAAGCGGCAAACAGTCTCAAAGCAACTATCCACGATGAAGGAACAGTGGAAGAAACTTGATAGCGATGGTAAGAAATATGCCTAGTTATATATCACTTTTTAACTATACAGATATTTTATAATTTTATTTTTTCTATTTTATAATTTTTAACGTTATGTTATACTTTGTATGTTAATTTAAAAAAAAAAAATTTAATTTTTAAATGTAGTTTAATATTGATTGGGTATTTATGAATAATTTATCTTTTTCAGCTAAACTTTTTATGAATTTGGAAGAAGGCAAACCTCTGCCAATTAAAATTGAACTTCCTATAACAGCATTTATTTCAGACAAAGAAAACTGCTGTAAAAAACTTATCACTGTCCTGAAAGTTCTTGTTCTTCTAACATTACTGATTCTTTTACTTTGGACTGGACTTATTTTTTCCGTAGTAGATGGTAATAATGTAGCTTACAACATTGAGCAATCTCTTGCAGAAAATGAAAAGTTAATTTATGCAGACAAGTTATCGTCTATAAAGGAAGATGATTCAGTAATAAATAATAATAATAATAACGATGTTACTCGTGATCGTTTTTACTTGCAAGACACATCGACAGAAAATTTTTCTGATTTAAAAAAAGCAGAACCGATAAATATTTTAAAAAAGTCTGATGATTTAAAAACATGGAATCCTCCTAATGAATTAGACGTCACGTTTATTCAAACATCACGTAATAATCATCATTTAAACGAATTGCAAGAGCTTTATGACAAAGTCAAGGTTATTGAAAAATTATCAGAATCGTGGGTCGAAGAAAATCAACAAGTGAACCAAAACTTAGAGGAAGAGAATAAAAAAGATGCTTCCTCTGAAAATATTGAAATTATTGACGAAATCGTTAATCAAGTTCTCCACAGTACGATACTAGTCGATGAAAACAAAGAAAATGAAAAAAATCAATTTGACACCGTTGATCAAGATTTGCCTGCCAAGACACTTGAAGATGATACAATTCAAACAGAGCCGATTGATGAAACGATAGGAATCGCTAATTTCTTAATGCAATTAGCTGACCTTGCTCTTAATAATCAAGAAAATAATGAGAATAAAGATTTCGAAGAAACGACTAAACCAGAGACGAATTTTGAAGAGAAAACGAGCTCTTATAATAATGAAGATTCGGAAAAAAATGTTGATTTTGACAAACTTTATGCAAACAATTACGAAGAAGAAAATGCAAATACAAATGAAGATGATAAAAGTTATGAAAGAAGGCAAATCATTAATCGTTCGGTTCCTAATGTCATTTATTTTCATATGGGATTAAGACCATCGACGATAGCAGCTGTCGCCCAATATTTAGAGCCGATCGTTGGTGAAAATAGCGAACTTTTAATGTGGTACGAAAATAATAAAAATCTTCAAGCTGATCAGATTAAGCCTGAGGATAAAATTAAATACTTAGCAGCTAAATTATTGTTCAGCTCAAATATCATGGAGTTTCCATTAGACGATGCAAAATTATTTCATCAATTATTTATACAGGACTTCGACAATTTTCATAAAAAATTAACCGAAACATATGAAGATCAAGAACCAAAAAATTTAATTCAAACCTTCATAAAAAACAGAATTGAGTCGAAATTACATATGTTTAAAATAATTCGAAAAGAGCCAGGAATGAATGATGTTTTATCAGAAATGATTGAAGCTAATAATCAATTGCAAATAGCAGATGTTATGAGTAAGAAGTCCGAAGCAACAACAACAACAACTACTACTACTGAAGAGCCAAACTTAATTATAGAGGATTCGGAAGAAGAACAGAATCGACGAATTGATGTATTAAAAACAGCTCAAATTTTAGCTAATGATTGGAATCTTGATGTTCATCAATCAGTTCTGAGAGAAATTGCTGATGATGTACTTAAAGAAAATGATCCAGAGAAAAGGCTTAATAAACTTGTTGCAACAATGAAAAATCTTGCTTTCGAAGCTGGTGTTATACCGAGTAGAGAAATGCGTACTTACTCTAGTCCATCAACCACGATTGTCCCAGTTGATCAAAATACAGAGAAAAAGGAAGAGCTGGTTGAAGATAAAAATCCTATGGAAGACTCAAGTACGACTGAAAATATGGGTAAAAATATATATATTTTTTCTTGAAAGTTTATGTGAATAATGTGATTACTGATGATAAATTTATGTTTTTAATGTTTTTTCCAGATTCGCCTGTAGGACAACCAGAAATTGTTTTTGGAAAAATTGAGAATCAAGAAAATAAGGATGTCATTCAAGAGACTAAGGAAAATACTGAAAAATCAGAAGAGTCAGTAGATGAAGTCGAAAAACACTTTGAACGCATTTTGGAAACCATAAAAAGTGATAAAGTGATAGACGAGTATAGAAAAATGAATATGTATTCTATGTATGACGACTCATATGATTACTAATTATTGTAATTTTTTTTTTTAATTACTTATAATTCTTTCATTTAAAAAAAAATAAATAAAATTAAAATTAAAGAGAATATACAGTAATAGATTTAATTGTGATATATCTATTAAGTGAATTTTTATATATTCTTTTTAATAAAATATATTTACATATAAGATTGTGAACAATAACCAATGAAACAAATTATACCATGTATAATAAAAAAAAATAAAATAAAATAAATAACATAACTTTTTTTACTGTTTAATGCTCATTGTAATTGTAACGTTTGTAAAATATCACAATCAATTTTTAAATTTTCATAATCTTTTGCAAAAAATACAATTTCTATGTAAACTTTTTATGTGCATAAAATAAATTTGTTAAATATTTATTCATCTATAAAAATTAATTTAACCATTCCTATAATTTATCAAATAATCAACATGAAAATAATTGATAATAAACTAAATAGAGTAAAAGTTCAAATCATATTGATGTTTTTAATACCAGTTATCATATTATTATATCATAAGGTAGCATATAATCACAAAGCTACTAAGAAAAAAAAAATCAGAAAAAATAAATAATCAGTGAAAAATAGTCAATTGAGGAAATATGTTCATTTTCTCTCGTAACGTAAGCAATATATACATAATATATGCAAGTAGCAGGGAATAACAGCTGACCTTATAAGTCATCGATAAGAAGTGACCCCACACACTCTTAGATTCTCTCGTCTCTGTAGACTTCTGGAAATATAAGAGTACACACACAGCTACTACTAGTCAACGAAATATTGTTGTGCGTTGTTGTTAATATTTTTGTTGTTCTGAGTTACGCAAATTATAAAGGGAAATTCCGAAAATTTTAATTTTAAACGATTGGAGTTATTGGTGTTGGAGAAGATATTATAATAAAAAAACTATTGCGCAAGAGAAAGACGGTAAGTATATGTAAAATGAAGATATAGTTTTTGGTTATCTTTTATAGTCGCTTTTGTGTTTACTTTAATTTTGTCGCATGGGAATTTTCTTATCATTTTACTTCGTATCAACATAAGCTTGATATTTTATTTATTATCTATAGTATTATTACTTGAATTATATTTAAATTTTTAGATTTAATCTTTGTTTTTTATTTATTTATAGTCACAATTCAAGATTAAATTATATTTAGTTTTTATAAGCATTAAATGGATATGCAAGTATAAGTGAAATTTTAGCTTATTACTTCATCAATATTGTGATAGTGTACATGTGTAAATAAATGTTTAACAATTAAAAAAAATTATGTTGAAAAGTGTGTTATTTAAACAAGCTTATCTTTTTTTCCAGATTCAAGCGGAAAATGGAAGAGGGAATAATGGAGGGAAAAACTAAAATCGTGTACAAGTTTAAGCATAGAAAAAACTGTGTCAAAATTTTCAAATGGTTTCTAGCGATCAATTTTTTAATCTTGTTGGCATTTTGTAGCTACGCTCTATTTGGACTTTATCAGCTCGCTAGTGCCATACGCATAAACGAGGAAGAAATGAAACTCGATCGTCGTTTTGACAAATTCAACATAAGCATCACATCAACCGAGCAATACAACAACAACAACAACAACAGTAGCGATCCCATCGTGAGCGATTTCCGCGAGTGGCGAAATTCAATTTTGCAAGGCCTGAATGAGCGAAATCAAGGCCAAGGGGAAAAAACAACTTCAGCTTCGCACAATTTAAATGTATTACTTCATACCATAGGGAGTATAATGAAAAATTTTGCTAACGGTACATTGATAGCGCCGAAAAATGAAATTGTCGTTGCAAATCTAACGGATGTTGAGATTCGGCTTTTACAAGAGTACACGAGATTAACGTCAAAAGGACGCGATGGTAAAAATAATTTGAGAGTTCGTAGAGCTTATAAAAGTGTACAGAATTCAAATACATGTAATATGCAATTTTATATAGATACGAAAAATGAGCCTCATTTTGTGATTAAGCCTGTAGCTGTAGGGGAAGGACAGATTAATATTATCAATTCCGTAAATACCGTAACAAATGGTAATAGTGTTAGCAATACTACTCAATGTACCTTTAAAGTTTTTTATGAACCTAAATCACCTGTTTAAATTATTCGAAATATATTTAATATTAATTGTTAAAAAAAGTTGTGTCAATATCAAATCTGATGTAAACATGTATAAAAGATAATTTATAAAAACTGAAAGCAGTTCAAGAGGTAGGAAGATCATTGTGTTAATCGAGAAATCGAGAGCAGATATTGAGCGATTGTGAAAAAAATATAACAAAAGTATGTATGGAATCGAGCATGTCTGTTTTGGCACACATTAGTTGTTTTTTTTCGTTTCCTTAACGTTTATTTGGTTTGTTCGTGCGCGAGTTTAAATGTAATCAGTACCAATGCGAAAGTCGTCGCTTAGCTTTCGACGACTTCCGCGTTTCGAGACTCATTCTTCGCTCATACTTTTTCTTTGTCAGATAACGTCTTTTATTTATATGTCGAAAAAAAAATTTAATAAATTTTTATTAATTTTTGTATTTATTTATAGATGATATTAAAAGGAATTGAATAATTAAAAAATTGTTGTTGTAACCTTGACGATTTTCCTTTCTTTAGTCACGGATTGTTGAATTCAACGATCCAATAAAATAAAATTGATGCTCCATTAAAAAATTATTTTAAAAAATAAAAAGAAAATAATCTAAGCTAACTCAAATTAATATATAAAATTGCTTGAGAATAATTTAAAAATTTCAAGTCTAAATTGAAAAATAAAATAAGCAAATACGTCATGAAAGTAAGATATATAATAATAAAAAAGAAAGAAAAAAAAAGAGTTTTAAGTATATACGAAATGAAATTTGGTATTCCATGATAGTGCATCGCACGCTCGAGTGCAAAGGAAACTGTAAGCGCTATAGGTATAGGTACTATACTATCTACTTTCTTCGCAGGCACTTTCGAAAAGTCCATCAGCAGCATCGTAGTAGTTCTTCTCTCTTGAGCTCTTGAATATATACACTCATATGTCGGTTCTATAAAATTAAAAAAAAAATTATATAGTTTTGGTCCCGGTCTTTAAACCGATTTTTACCGATCTTTTTTTTCTTTTTTCCATCAGGTAAATGGACCAAAGCAAAGAATTTCTTAAAGCACCTCAAGATAAGTTCGCCAGGCCAAGAAGGCAGGTAAAATAAGGCGAGGCACGCGTGGGAGTCATTGGCAGTCGATCGGCTAAGCCCATATACTATTGTGCATGTATATACGTACACAACACATAAGCAGCAGATTTTCAATCGTCCCATTTTCGCGTTGCAGCAGCAGCAACAACACAGCCACCGTAGTAGTAATGTACAGTACATACACATATGTATATATAGAGAATGATGGTTCTTGTGGCATATAATACAGAAAGAACTACCGTATAGCAGCAGCAGCATCGTCTTGGCTTATAGCGCGCCGACGGCGGTGAAAGGCGTGAATCCGTTCTCGAACACAGAGTTGGAGCTTATAAGCAGCCACAGGAGTAACAGCGGAGTATAGTATAAGCATATAGCATAAAGCTAGATATACTAGAGATTTGCGAGAGAGTATAGGCTGTAAGGGGAACATGTACCTCTTCTCTCTATCTCTCTTTCTCTCTCTAAGCGCTTGCTATATGGCTTAGCCGATTGCCAGTCTAGTCTTAGACTCTCCTATACATATATTCGCTTTGCGTTTGGTTTGTTGAACTTGCTTATATGAAATGACGGCTCATAAAACAACACGGGCCCGCCCAAGCTTAACAGTAACAACAGCAGCAGCAGCAGCAGATCATTGCTCGTTCAATGGCTACTGAATTAGTTTTCTACTCGTTCTGGCTAATTTATCAAAAATTGGATTTATATTAAGATGAATTGTGGTCTATGTATACCTATTTGAATATAATCATTTTTTTAGTTGGGAGATGAAGAAAATTATATCATAAAAAATTATTATGCGTTAAAATTTTAATATTTTTTAAATTATTATATTTTAAAAAGTAAAATATATGAATTCTATACAGTTTTATATATTGTAAGAAGTGAATGTTCTCGTTTTGAGTGGTAACATTACGAATTCAAAATAACATTTCATGCCTACCTATGTATTCATAAATCGTTGGTACACATACTTAGATAAAGATTCACGAAATTCAACTATGTTAAATAACAGTTGAAAATACAAAGATACCGTGAATATGTACTCATTTTTTTTTTTTTTAAAGAGAATGTGGCTTCTGGTTCATAAAAATTATCAATCATTTAAAAAAAAATTTTTTTAATTATTTCAATGGATAAAATAAAAATGTTAAATATATGTTAATCAAAACAAACATAATAAACGGTAGTCCAGTGTAGATTGAAACATTTTATTCTTATCTCTCAGCTAAAAGCATTTTTTGCCAAATTAGCTTATTTAAAATATTATTGTTCTGAAATTGCTTTGAGATGTTATTTTTTTTTTCTTTTTAAAAACAAAATTTTTTCTTGAATTCTTTTTGCAAATTTTTTTTATTAGCTACCAGCTATAACTTTTATCAATATTTTTTAGTTGAACCATAAAATTTGTTGTTAAGTCAATCTAACATTACGTCGACATACATTTTAAATAGTAAAGATAACACTAAATATAAATTATTTTTTTCTCTAAGAATATTTCAAAAAAAAAAAAAACAAGAATTCAACGTGTTTATAATTCAAGTAGTACGACGCAATTTCTTATGCCTACCTAACAAATTTTGACCCGAAAAATTAAATGTCTGCTTATTACAGACATATTATAATCATATATATGTGAATTCTATCATACACGAATATTTACATTTGAAAAGTAAATATATGCTCATGCTGACATCATTTTCTCCCGAGTTATTATCTTTTTAAAAAATTAAAAGAAATCTACAACGACTTTTGTTTTACGTATGGTTTTTAAAAAAAAGAAATTATTGGAATATGAAAATGAATTTATAAAATGATAATCTAGAAACATTATTTTGTTTCAAAATAAAAAATAATCGCAGTAAAAATTGAAAAATTTATAGACTGGTACCCATAATTTTCTATAAACGAATAATTCGCTCTTGTAAAAGTAAGTGAAAATGTTTGAAGTGCATCGGTATAAGAGTATATGAATACACATCTCAAAGCTCGGTTTGGCTTATCGCATTTTCCCGTGCGGTTCTCCACTGAGAAAATTGTTAATCCGCATAAATATATACATATACGTGCGCGGCAAGAGGCCTAATAGCCCGTGACTCAAACTGCGACGAGTATATAGGTACCACTATGAGCTATGGTGTAAAATAAACGAGAGAAGCTAAGCTATATAGGCGCGCAAGGAGATGTATAGCGTCAGCGTCAGCAGCAACAACAGCAACAACAGCAGCGCCTGACCCAGCAACTTTCTCGAGCATGACTGTGGTGGTGGTGGTGGCGGAGGCGTCCGCGGTAGTATAGTGTTGAGGAGGTGATGGTGGTGGTGGGAGAGAGGGGGAAAAACGGACGGTGAAAGGCACACAGGTAGGTATACAGCCCGGCTTTAAGCGCCAGCGCTGTGTGTGTGTGTGTGTGTGTGTGTGTGTGTGTGTGTGTGTGTGTATGCGAGAGCCACAGGTAGGTATACTTCAGCTCGCTCGCACACACCGTTATCCAGACCAGGTCGTGCTCAGCTTGGTGAACGAGCGAGCGAGACGACAAGTGAGTAAGAAAGAAAGAGAGGGAAATAATATACACCGAGGCAGGGGCCCCACGGAGAACCGCGAACGCCACTCCGGCACTCAGTAGTTCTCGAGCACTTGTGTCAAGATGAAGGAACCCTGGAAGAAGACGTGCAACGGTGAGCACAGTCCATATAATATATATGTATTATAGTCTTATCTCTATCTTTCTCCTGCGCACCTACTACTACTACTCTCTTTACTTCCATTTTAAAACCGCTGTTGCTGCTGATGCTGCTGCCATTGGATCCTATTACGACGACATTTTCCTTACAGGCCCAAAATTTTTTTTTATTTTTTCTTTACTGCTATTAACTTTCCAGGCTTTCCGATATGCTTGGCTGAATTGGCCGAGCCCTGCATTTAGGCCCCCTCATACCCCTCCCTGCATTCTTTTTTTAGGACTCCAATTATCTTGCTCCTGTAATTATTGAACTCAGTGTTATAATTTGCTGGACTGACATTGTTTCGTTTAAGTTATTTTTTGATGTATATATTTTTCTTTATAAAAATAAGTTTCAAGTGTGTATAATATTAAGTATATGAAACAACGCCATTATAAAGTTCAGGAGAAAATCGGTGTCGGATACTGGTAGATCGTGTTTGCCTTATAAAGTAACCGCGAGCGAGTGTTAATAAGAAGAAAAAATCTGTTAAATAGACACGAAACATTTACGTCTTTAGCTCATCCCAAAACAAGCTGTAGTCAACAAACTTTTTTTTTTTCATTTTATATACACCTGTAATGATGTTCGCCTTGACATTATTGAAATAAGCATATAGCATCATAGCAAGCATATAAAAGTGTTGGGTGTTTTGTTACGGTTTTTTTTATTTATTATTTTTTTTATAACATTTCGAAATCCATCGCGCTGAATCTCTTCTGGAATTCAAAACATTCATTAAACTGTGGATTGCAAAATCTTGTATATACCTACGTTGCGGATAAACTTTTCTGACCATACGTGTAAAAAGATTATCCTTGGAAAAGTCATCGTTTCAACTCACTTACGTAAGTCCGTAATAAATATACGCTCTTTTTTTCTCTCTTTCTCACTCTTCTCAAAGAAATTTCTTGAGAAATCTTCGGATAAAAATCAGTTGAGCACTTATGTCTCTCTCTCTCTCTCTCTCTCTCGCGGCGGGATTATATAAAGACATATAGCAAAATTACTGTAAACGATAAAATAAACACAAACTTCTTTTTTTTTTCTTTCTTTCTTTTTATCCAAGATTCCCTTTTATGTCCGGCTTAAGCCGACGCATTGACATCTTTTATTGCCTCCTAAAAAACATTTCATTTTTCCAGACGAGTGATTTAAATGCAACATAGCGGTTGCAGCTTTAAATTTCGCTAGGACGGAAATTAGCAAATTACTTTTTCATTTGGGTGGTGGGTACAGCAGGAGAAAGTAATTCTTAGATTCAAATATATATATATGTGTATATATATGTATTTTTTTTCCTTTCGTGAAATTCGATCATTAGAGCGTTCCAGTTTAGTAAATGAAAATTATAATCGGTTATTTGTTTGAAATTCCCAATTACACCTTTACGGAGAAAGCGTAAAAACTAATTTGGAAAACATATATACTGCACTTTCAAACTTAGGTACCTACCTATACCTAAAGAATTTGAAAGTAATTTATAAACATTTGGAGACATATTTTTTTAACAAAATATTTTTCATATAATATTTTGCGTAAGCGAGTTGTTTGAAAAAAAAAAGAAAACAAGAACCCCCGTTATTGTATTATTTCCTTGAAAAAATATTTTTATCTTTATATGAATCAATAAATCGGACATACACCTTTTAAAGCGGTCACCGTTTCCTGCACGTAAAACATTAAGAATATATAAAGGTTTTTTTTTCTGCATCGGATAAAATTATAAGAGTGATTTATCGCACTCTGTGAAATAACGTACCAAAGAAGTTCTTGAAATAAACACAATAGCGTAAGCGTAGTTTTGATGTCAAGTACTTGATTTCTTCGATGCATGATCTATACAAGGTGTTTAAATGCTTGCAAAAAAAAAAGAAAACTGGCGTTAAATTTTTTCGTTCCCTCGTCCCAAATAGTTACAGCCTTCTTTTGTTTTTCTGTTTACAGGCAAGGTAGTGATTACCTTGAACGATGAGAAAACCACGCCCACTGAGGTCGAGGTGCCAGTCGACCTTAACTGGTCCAACCAGTACGAGAGGAAGAGCCCATCTTCCAAGACCCTTGTTTTAGTCGGCGTTATTATCCTTCTCGGCTTGTCCCTTATCGCCCTTTTCAAGGTCCAAAATCTCGTGTACTCGACGAACTACTTGACTTGGCGTATGCAGAATCTCGAGTCTGCCGTTAGCGACAACAACAATGACGTCAAGTTAATCAAGTACAAGTTGTCCCTTGATGACGAAGATTTGGATGTTTTGGCCAGAGTTTTGGAACCTCAAGCTCTGGTTTCTTCCAAAAACGTCGATCAGCAAGTTGACAATCACGATTTGAAACTGTCCGAGTCGCAGAATCAGAATCACAAGTTGGGCAATTCCCTAACTTCTGAATCTGCTGAAAACGAAAAGTCCTCGGAAAATGTATCTAAGGGCCAAGTGAAGAGATTAGTTCCCGAAGCTAAGATTGCCGTTAATGAGGCTGATGAATTGAACGACGCTCGCGATTATCCTAATCCGTCGGATCCTAAAGAACTCAATAGGCCAATGATTGAAAAAATCAAACCTAACGATGACAAGTTTATTCAGAATATGCTGAAGAAACTCAACATCTTTGGAGTTCCTAAGGAGAACATTCAAATTTTCGAATTCAACAAGATGCAAGACACCAGCAATGAAGCTACCCCAGAAGTTGACAATCAAAAACTGGACAAGCCTTTATTGGATCTGATCGATAACATCATGAAGCAAGTACCAAATATTTTACAAACTCAGCCTCAACAAAAACCAGAGATCTTGGAAGACAAGATGGTGCCACCTAAACAAAATTACCCCGATGTGAAAATTGATCAAATGTTACCTCCGATTGACGAAATCTTGAAATACTTCATGGCACCCAGACCCGAAGAAAACAGCGCCGAGCAGGAAAACCCGAATTTCATGATTCACAGCATCAAGGTAAGAGTTCGTCCCTTCCTCATTCAAGACGAACAGAACGGTCGATTGGATTCTGGTGAAAATGGCAACCAGCAATACGAAATCATCCGCCAAAGCGTTGGAGAATTGCAACCTAACCAGGAACCCGAAACATTGAAACCACCAATGTCTATCGCAAACTTCCTTCCCTTCCGTATACCTTCCTTCAAGGGCTTCATCAATCCTTTCATGCAAGGCAGCGATGAAGTTGATGGCGCAAACAAACAACGAGTCGAACTTATTCCCTTGGACGTCAAGGAAATAGTACCAAAAATGTTTGTACCACCAGTACCTAATCAGAACAACGACAATTACTATGGTGGCAGCGCTCAGGACCAGTCGAGCCAAGAAGTTGAGGTAACGAAAGTTCCCGTCAATACCGTTGACATGGCTGCTCCTTTCGCTATGGTCAATCAACAGCCACTCATGAAGGCTGTACCTCAAATGCATTACCAAGAGCCAATCATGGGAGACATGCAACATCAACCTCAACCCCAACCTCAGCAACAGGTCCCAATTCAACCAAAAGAGCAACAGCCACAGCAACAACCACTGCAGCAACAGCAGCAGCAGCAACCACAACAACAACAGCAACCACAAGAAGAAGAGGCTAGAGAAACCCGAACTATTAAATTACAACCCGTTGATGGAATGCCATGGAATATACCTCAATACGCCGAGTCGATTCAAAATTAATTTTCTTTCCACGTCTGTTTTCCTAACCACCAGAAGTAAGATACATTTTTCAAAAAGCTATATATCTGTCGTGGACAAATTATTTCTAAAAGAAATCTTATTATTTCTATTTTTTTTTTTTGTTTTAATTATGTATTCAAATTCAATGAGGCACGAAATAAACAAACAAAAAAAATAAATAAGATATTAAATTAGTGGTACTCTGATTATTAAGTTGTAAGTTTCATGAAAAAAGATTAAAAAAAAAACAAACAAACAAAAAATATAAAGAAAAATACGATTTGAAAATTGTGATATACTATTAGTTTTTAATTTAAAATCTCTTAGAAAATATAAGTTCTTTTTTTTTCATTTATATATATTATATCCGCGGAAAACTTGAAATACACATATGTAATAGTTCTCCGATTGCAAGAAAGCGGAAAAAAGAAACGGTAAGCAAGATTCAACGAATAACAATTACATCAATAATAGATGTTGCAAAATCAAAATTATAAAAAAAAAAATTAAAAAAATTAAATTAAAAAAAAACGGTCGAGAATAATAATTTAAACTCGCAATACAGCTTTTTATATCTGTCTGTATAACTTTAAAAGTGCATAATTTTTTTTTATTACTTCTTCCAAATCGCGTTGCGTAGAAAAAAAGTATTGTGCCTCGCGTAATGCAAAATTAGATGCTATATTTTACACATTTTTCCCTTCTCTTTTTCTTTAAAACATAAAACTTATTCACAGGCATATCCATACATAATCACTATAGATTAAAAGATTCTCAGCATAAGTCTCCTCGAAAGCTCAAAAGGCATCTTTAAGCTTTTACTTACACTCTTTTTCTTTTAAACACAAACATACATACATACATAGGTATTATATGAGCCGCGTCTCATTCGCGTGAATAAATATTGATTGGCCACAGGCTCTGGCTATTTCCAAAGACTTCTCCTATACGTATATACTCAGAAGAGAAAGTCGCTTGCACGAACTCGGCGAAAGGTGTATACTGTACATTTCATGCACAACCGCGTCACGCTCGCGCTGCTACTTTTCCGACTTTACGAAAAAACTCTAGCTGCAATAGGATGAGAAGAGAGAGAGAGAGGAGGGGAGAGGAACTTGTTATTACAGAGTGATATTTTAGCGGAGACACATCGTTACATCGATTTCTAATTTCTATAACCGATACTTTTATAATATCAGTAGTAAGAAAAGAAAGAGAGTGAAAGATAAAGAGAGAGAGAGAGAGAGAGAGAGAGAGAGAGAAAGGGAAATGTGGAAAGTCGCATTTATTTCGTGCTTGAATAAGTCAGTTTTTAAATGAGATATTCTATTATCGAACATCTTTTTTTTGGATTATATTTCAATTATTAATCACACTTTTGGTCATAATATTAAAATTATTATTATGCCTACGCAGCTTTGTGTTACTCGATCGCGCCTATACTTATTACAGATATCTCGAACGTTAACATTTTGCGACGCAAAAAAAAAATAAAAAAAACACTCACACATAATATTGATTGTTACCAAATAAGAAAATGCAAAGTGTATAACTTTTTTAAAGAGAGTGAATAACATTTTTATTTTTGTTATAAAGATTATATATTATTATAATTATTATTAATTTTTTTTGTGTGTTTTGATAAACAAAGTGATTTGTCAACTGATTTTTTTTGTGAAAAATTTTATCTGTTTTTTTAAAAATAAAGTACATGTTTGACCTGAAACCAATTCTTTGTTCTTATTATTTCTGATAACTTGAAAAGTTTGTATGTTAATATCAGCAGAGCAAAGATATATAATAATATATACATAATTATTTTATAACTTTCTGTATGAATAGACGACCGATACCATGGATGCCTAAGAACTTACCTAATCAAGAAGTATAAAAATATATTTTCTAAACATAAGCAATATAATTGGAATATAAAACAGCATAAGGAGCTCTAGTTATGACTGTTCTTAGTACATCATTTCTCCAATACAATTTATTCAGCAATTGCAGACATTTAAAAATTACGTAATCTATAAACATTACATATTTTATTACTTTGCATAAACTTTGAAGAAAAAAAAATTAATAACTTGAAATTTTATTCTTTTAAAACTTATCGTTTTTATTATGAAAATTGCTTCTTCGTATTAAATTCATGAAAAAAAAAAATTTATAAACTTTGGTAACACCTAATAAGTATTGGACAAAGCCGCAGCTTTAGCATCGTTCACCTGTTTCTTATCTAAAAAATGTTTGCTTATGACAAAACGTCACGAGCCAGATCAAAGACACACAGGTAAATTTTTCGTTTTAATCTGCTGACTATACGTGAGAGTTGGCAACTATAAGTTATAATAATTATAACCGCGTTGAAAGCGAAAATAATGACTCAGTAAGTTCGCACGACTCTCGCATCCTCAGCTATATAGTTGAAAAAGAAAAAAGAAAAAATAAATCTCATAGAGCTTAACGCTTATTTTTTTTTTTTTAAAGGCAATAACAATTTTTCCGTGATTACCTTAACAACGACGAAATAGTAAAAAAGAAAAAGAAAAAAAAATAATACGCAGTGGTATAGAAAGAGAGTCAACCAAGTGTTAGCGAACCACTGTTCAGCCTTGAATCTTGAAGGTGCCCCCTTCAATTACATTACGAAAGAAAACAATGAAGAAAAAAAAAAGGAGAAGAAGAAGAAGACGAATAAGAAAGAGAGAAAAAAAATAAAAAATCTCGCATTCTCTCTTGTTAGTTACTCGCATGCCTTAACGCTTTGGAGTTTTTGCACGTATAGGAAGTTGAACGACAACGAACCGACGGAACGTCAAAATTTTAACATTCTTACGAGTATATATAATTATAGATAAATCATGCACGAGGCAAATTTTTATGAAAAAAAAAATAAAAGATACCTTACAAGTCCTGTAAATGTGATTGCGCATGTAATTTATTAATCTACGTGATGAATCTTAACAAGGAATTAACTTTTTTTTCATCTAATCTTGAGATTTGATTTTATTCTTCTTAATCGACTTTTTCTTATTAATGTAATTTTTTTTTCTTGTTAATTGTTATTATTTTTATTTAGCACGAATCTTAAGATTCTGACTTTGTTGCCAAAGCAGCAAAAAAAAAAGTTCATGAGGTACAGTTTTTTACAGTTTGTCGCAGGACACGAACGTGCCTTGAAGGATGTCACGTAAAATTTACTTTTTATTTTTTAAATATTTAACCTTGCTTTTTCTATTTAATTACCAAATATTGGCAGTATAGGTCGTTTTATTTGTGCTGTGAGAGTTAAAATATTTTGCAATAATTTTTTCTAATCTATTGACTTTTGAGGATCGCGATAAGAGATTTGTTTTTTTTACCAAGAATTTTTATTTTATTTATCCATTTGTATTAGACGCAAAAGAAAAAAAAATAATTTGTAAAAAAAAAGGAAAATCAGATCGGTAATATTACAATTCGTAATTGAAATTTGAAATTGAAAGTAATTGAGGAAGTATTAGCGTTGAACGAGCTTGATTACATGTCCCTCCCGTAAAAGTTGTTTTGCTTTCCTTTCAAGACGCAGTAAAAAAAACAATACACTAGTGCTTGGGGTTTTTTTTCTTCTTTTTCTTGTTGCGGGTATCATACAGCTAAGAAAACAGGTGGCATTGCGCAATTAGGAAAGGCAGAATAAGAGAGAGAGAGTAATTTATATATAATAGACTTTGGAAAAAAATAGGTGGCGGATGAATTGCTGGGAAACTAGAATCTAGAGTCCAGCAAGAAACAAGACTACATATGTTTACCATAGGTCGATCGGGCATCGTGATCTTCTGGAGCGTAATCCTAATCGCCGGCTCTAGGACAGCACCAACGGAAAGCGAACTGGAGGCTGAATTGGATACCAAGGAGGAAGTGGAAAGCTCGGAAGAGGATTCTCGATTTGGATCCGCTGGAAATTGGAGCGCGAGTGGCTTTGTTAATTGCGAGCACGTCCAGCGACTATTCAGTCTGGATGGCTCGCTGTTCAAGCTGGGCAAGGTGCTGGACAAGTGCTGGAATCACGGGGTCACTTTGGACGAGATCAACTCGGGAATGTCGGAGGTCAAGGAACGGGAGGACATAGAGAACTACAGTTATCAGGATCTCTATTTACCCTGTCAGGATGTGTTTGGGAGCAGCTTTCGCAAGCTCACGACTAGGCTGCTTCATAATTATATCGAATGTAAGGAGGCTGCGGCCCTGAATCTCAGGATCGAGAGCACTATGGATTGGAGATTCGTCGATATTCTCGAGGTTTATGCAAGTGGTAAGTAGAACACTATAGCATATTCATTTTTCATTATTAAATATTTTGCACGGCTATAGCCCAAGTCTTTACATATATCACCTTAATTATTTTTTTCACCTTTGTGTATATTATATATATCAAGGCAATAAATCCACAACTATAAACGAGCAGTCAATGGTAAGCTGTAGTAACGCAACGAAGAAACTAGCATTACTATGTCGTCAATATGGTCTTACAGAGGAGCAATGGAGACAAGGTTTTTTGCGTTATTATTACAACGATAAGTGGGCCGTTGAAGAGGACATTGACGAATTAAGTTTGACTTGCGACCAAGTGTTCAATGCTCGGCTTCACAACGAGCTGTATGATAATCCGGTCGAGCAGTTTGTCATGTGTCAGAAAACGTTACCTATTCAATCCGAGAAGCGTGATCTTTTTGAAAAGAAGTATGCGGAAGAACTTAAAGAATATCGAGGTAGGTATATAGTGTATACACTATTTAAAAAAAAAAAAAAACAAATATAAGGTATACATTTTAAAATGTTTATTTATTTGAAATAAAGTGGTAATTCAAATTCTCTGGCTGATGATGGCTATTCATATAATTTAATTAATTGTCTAAGTGAAAATTAGCTGTTTGTAAGAAAGAGACGCGAGAAAGTAGCGAACATCAGCGCAGTATATTCGACGTAATGTAAAAAGAAAAAAAAAAGAAGAAAAAAAAGAAAGAAATGAAAATGACGAGTGGACGAAGGTAGGTGGTGTATATAGTAGTGGCGAGCGGGAAGTATATAAGGCTTATACACACAGTAAGGAGAAAGAAGGTGAGGAGGTGGGGTGGGGTCAATGCGCGAGAAGGAAAAGTCGTACAATCCAACGTTGCACTTTGGATTGCGCAGTCAGGCACACGATACTTACATACACATTGATATATAAGTGCGAATGTCTGTGTATACATACGTATGCATATACAGGAAATCATGGACGGCGGGTATACCTATATATAACGATGATATCGAAAGCTTTCGTATACCTATATGTACATATACAAATTTCAGCGCTGGAATCACCAAACGAACCGGCCGGCTTCGATCTACGTGCTTACGTCAGCTGTCGTCACTTGATGGTCGAAAACGTAGCAAGCGCTTCTTGGCGCGCGGCCAGCAAATGTCGTAGCTCTGGTCTGAGTTACGAGGAGCTGAGGGCAGGCCGAGCGCCACCCGACGAGGAGGATTCCATGGATACCGAGGGAAATGTCGCGGCTATGTATCTTGCCTGCGCGGATGTCTTTAACGATGATTTGGATCAGTTTAGTAGTGGACTTTTGGGTGATTATGAGGCTTGCAAGGAGGCTGGCGCGCTAAGTCAATCGGATATTCGGGTTATACAGAAACGATTTGATAAGCTTTTTAAGCTTTTCCTATCTAGCGAGAGTATGTGAATAGATCTTTTTTTTGATAATTGTACTTTATTACACCATAATTACTTGTCTCTGATATTGAAATATTGAATTCCAGGTGAGAAATCGAATCGAGTGAGAGGAAAGCTCAACGTCACGGACGAGCTTGTAAGCTGCAGTAACTTCACAGGAAAGCTTGCGGAGCTTTGCCGAGAACGCGGCTCGAGTCTCGCTCAGGAATTACGTGGCTTCGGCAGCTTAGCGGGTAAACTCGGTAAACTCTGGTTGAATACCGAGCCCCTGGATAAACTCTACCTTCCTTGCACTGAACTATTATCCAAACCCAGCAAGTATCTGCGTAACTTACCGATCGACAAATACATGCATTGTAGATGGGCAAACGGTATGAATGATACGCAAAAGGCATTTATTGATAAACAGATGGCTGCATTTTTTGCTAATAAGCATAAAGTCAACGAGACTAGATATCGTGGGGATACAGATGTTGAAATATCATCGACTATACTCTTTCATTAGTATTTGAGGATAGTCATTTGACTACTGCCTAGTTCTAGGCGCTTAATTTTTATGTCTTCCTTTGGATTTACGTGACGATAGTAAACTATGTCATGTAATATCTTTATTTTTGGGTTACTTATTAAGATTATTTAATTAGTAAGATAATTATTTATAAAAAAATTGTAAAATAAAAAAAAAAGATATACTCATTAACACACATTTTCATGCAAAACACAAAAAAGTAATCCATAAATGCTACGTGGTAGATTATCAAAATAAAGGCTCACTTAATATATAAGTAGATAAGTAGGCCGAGCCTAACCGTCTGAAAAATCGTTTTCTTTTTTGTTGGACCAACGCCTTACATTTAAGAAACGCTTAAAAAATATAAAGACACTTGTCGCTCAGCTGTACAACACACATTCAAACATACATACTTAGGTATATATCGGCACGTGCCAAGAACAAACCATACACAACGTGTGTATCCCGGATGACGTTATCTCTATAAGCGCGGAATTCCCAGAATCATCAAGTTCTCACGTATACTCACACGGTGGTATATATATAACTAGGTATATAACAATGAAAAAGTGTGAGAGAGAGAGAGAGAGAGAGAGACAAGTCATGGTCGTCCTTCGCAATATATGCTACACCTATAACTACACCTCGACACGTCGTTTTCAGATCTATTCATTTACTTCTTGTTGTTGTTTTTTTTTTTTATGATGAACGTAAGATTTGCTGTTTAAATGCTGGCTAAAAAGTAGCGCGAGTTTGTTAGAACCAGAAATTTACGATTTACAGATTTGTTTTGATGGAAATTGATGGGTATTTGATATTTAAAGAATTTAGGCTGATTAAGAATATTTGAATTGATAGAATAATTAATTTTTTAAAATTTAAAAATTATTGGAAAATTAAATTTTTTTTTTTTTAATTTACAAAAAAATGTAATATAAAAGGTAAAGCAATTAAATTTTTTTTCTCAAGTACTAGATTTGCGTATAAGATATGATGACTGCATTATCTAGCAGGTAGATAAAATAGTAATATGTTGCTTGCAAATATCTGCTGCTGCTGTCAGTTATTGTCGTATCTTATTGCACGACGTATTGGTATTTATTTTATTGAGTGATAAGCCAACCTGATTTAAATTTAATTTATTCTTTTTATAAAATATATCATTGAAATTAATTTTATTTATAATGTACGAACTTGAAGAAATTGAACATCAAATTACAGCAAGATTACACGAAGGAGGTAAAAATATTTATAACAACAAAATATTTAATTACTAGTTAATGTTAACAAATTTAAAATCTAAATTAAACAAGTTTCCAGTGTGTTTTTATTGTATTGCACTCGTCAAAATGCGCAGTATGTGAATACTTTATAAAAAAAAAATTGCTTGCTTGCCACAAAATGTAGTCAGTCATTAGGTCATGTTTCGTAACTACAAATGTACATAATACATACAGTGAGAAAGAAAGACAAAGAAGAATTTGTACCAAATTAGGACATTCAAATAACACTTATTTTTTTTATTGATCTTTTTTTATTTTATTTGAATTTAAAAAAAAAAAAATTGTTATTAACGAGAAAACTATAAATAAAATATTTACGTATTAATTAAGAAAACATAAATTTCATCAGAAACATTCACACATTTTTATAATGCAGTTATCAGTGCAATTCTATTTATAGCCCGATTCACACATACTTAATACAAGCGTATAGATATATGTAATGTCTTCGTCGATATATAATTTTTTTTCTCATAGCTTGTCAAAACAACAGTTTTAACACAATTTTTTCAGCTGACCATCAAGAATAAAAAAATAAAAAAGATTTTTGGATAAGGATATAAAAAAAAGAACGCATTAATAATATATTGTCTCAGGTTCATCATCAATTAGAGAAGCACTGGAAGATGGTAGACTACAAGCAATTCCAATACCAGTACCAAAACCAAAACGTCGGGAGGAAAATACAACATTCAAAATAATGGCCTCGGCGCTCATCGTAAGTTTGATTGCTATGATATGTTACGCCACGTGGAGGATACGTGATATTGAGAGGATGTCGGAAGATAGTGATTTGGATTATTGTTTGATTAGCATTGAAGACTTTGATAGAGACAATGAATATGACAAAACTTGTATTGATCGACCGCCTAAATCTAAGGGATGACTTGTGGGGTTTTGTGATTGTTTTAATTAATTGCTAAAATTTAAAATAAGTTTGTATTTTTGTATGACTAGTGTAAATAGTTTGTAAATAAAAATTTTTGTTTTTTTTAGTTTTAAGTACTTTGTAAAACTTGTTATATTTGTAATAAAATACAGTATATAAGAGTTTGCAAGTTTTTTCTTGTAACAAAATTATTTTAAAATTAAGTAAAATCTCAAGAAAATTGCAGTATGACGTTTACATATAGAAAATTAGATGCATCGATTAATATTAAAAAAAAAATATGGGAGAGCGAAATAATAACAGAGGAAAATTTAATTAAATGCGTCGTTAGATTAATAAGCTATTGATAGACGGATTGACTGAAAGAAAAAATAATACATAAAAAAAAAAATATCTATAATCGAGTATCTTGCACAAAATAATATCATCTGGTTAAAGCGCCAAACATAAGTTGGTGCGCATTAGCAGACTCGATAAAAGGTCAGTACAGTAGCAAGATCAAACCGAAGCAGATTGAGCAACATGAACCAGCTGTACGAGAAGAAGTGCGATTGTAAGTTTTTAACTATTACAATAATATTTTTATTTATTTTTTAAGATTTTTTCTTTACGTTTTATTGCAAAATATAACGCATAATAATTAGCATTAACGAATAATTTAATAATCACTCTTCGCGTTTTATTAATTTTTTTCTAGTTTTAATTGCATATCATTAAATAATCAAAATGCGCGAGTTGTTTTAATTACAAGTTGCAACATTAGAAAATCATTAACCTTGAATCCATCATATATTTTGTTTTATCATTGTCTATATGATAAATCTAATAAAAATCTCTAAAATTTCAGGTATTAAATACGAAGATTTAAATAATGACTATCGCTCAAGTAGCGTGATAGCAATGGAATTACCCGAATACGAAGCAGCAAATCGTCGAAGCGCAATGCGTCGAGGCATATGTTTGGCAAGTCGCTGCATCTTCAGCATTTTAATTCTCATAACCGTATGCTACTCGCTGTGGCGAATCCACGAGATCGAGAAGATGATCAAGGCTAGCGATCGGTACGTCAACATCACGCGGCTGATCGAGAGCAATAATCTTAGTCAGCATGTGAGGATCGCCAGATCTGTACAGTCGAACAGCTATAACGGACTTGATGATCCCACTGATAAGGGTATTCAAACTCAGCCAAAGGATCAGACCCTGTCTTGGCCGAGTGATAGCAGTTGGCCTAAACCGAAGAACAAGGACGACTTTAAACAACTCATGAACTCGCTGTTCGATAGGATCGAGAAGATGCACAATGACGAGGAGCGCTCGCATTTCGATAACAATATCAAGGCCGTTTTTCAAGCTTGGTTCCCAGTTTTCGATGCGCTTATGCCTAAATTACCTGAAGCTAGCTCGCCCCCGACTGAGGAGGTGAGATTTAGAAGAGCTGCTGAGCTGACTGATGAAAATGACGTGAGTAAATCTGATTCAAAGAGTTCGGAAGAGAACAAGGGTAAGCCAGCTATTAGGGTAACTAGATCGATAGATGAAAATGACGTCTCGAATTCAAAAAGCTCATCCGAAGAGAATAAGGGTAAACCAGCGAGGGTAACTAGATCGATAGATGAAAATGACGTCTCGAATTCAAAAAGCTCATCCGAAGAGAAAAAGCCAGCTAGGATAGCTAGGTCAGCTGAAAGTAGCGAAGAATCCTCATCCGACAATTCAGACAGTCACGAGAAGAAAAATTTGTACAAGTTGAGAAACAGACAGTATTCAGCTACTGTTAAAGATAATAACAAGAGCAGCGAAGAATCTTCCGAATCTTCGGAGTCAAATGAATCTAAAATAAAAAAATCAAGAAATCAGAGCAGCTATTTTTATCTTATAAGTGACAACAAAGCCACGCAAAATTCTATTTAATGGAATTTTAGTTTTCGTCTGTATAGGAGTATACCAAAGATTTATCGTTCTATGTTATCGTCTGTTTGATATGTGTTATATTGGTTACGTTTTAATAAAAATATATATTATACATGTATAATTTGTTATATTTATCTGAAAAATTTATCAATAAAATTCGAGATTATTTTGACGTTACACATTTCTTATTTTTATTTTTTTTTTCTCCGACAGGACAAGGTCTGTTTTTATTAATACAAACTAAAATAACGAATATATTTTTTTTCAAGAAATGGGGAGGAAAAAAAATTAGCTGACGAAAATTGGAGTGGGAGCGGCTTGCATGTCTTACAAATACGATCGATCCATACTCGATTTATTTTCTTTTTTTTTCTTCTTCTTTAAGCAATCGTAAAGAGAGAAGGTTAACGAGGTTAAGACGAAATAGAAAATTAAGTGCAACTTTAATCTTTTTTTTCCTTGTTTCGGTATAAATGATTCGTAACAATTGACAGGATCAATGGCATTTTAATTTAACCATTAGCTTTTCATCGGATTTAAATTAACTTTCAGACTCTGGCATAGTTTGTTTTCATTACTATTTCATTATTTCTGCTTATTGCACCTTCTTTAATAATTAATCATTTATATCCAAGATAAATTTTTTAATTTTTTTTTTTAATAGAATAATTTTAAATTTTCAAACGATATTTTGTGATTTGCAAAGCTACCTATGCCTACACAATCAAAATCATGAAACTAAATGAAAAGTTGAAATTCGTGCCAAGTCAAAGCTTTCGTGTCTCCTGATAAGTAAAAGTTTGATTCTCAGTGAGAAATTTCATTCCCTTCAATCACTTTATTCTATTTCCATTTTTCATTAAGTCACAAAGCTAGAAATGAAGTCTGAAAGCTGATGCGAGTGTTATTTTTGGAAAATCAATGAAACTATAATGACATACATCTAATATCAAAATGAATATTTTTTATTTCAAATAAAATATATTAAAAATAAATATTTATAAAAATTTTTTTTCAATCAATAAAATTATCTCAAAATAAAAAAAAAAATAATAATATTATTCAACTGAAAATCAAACACAGCACGAGTCATACCAATCCTATTACATCGAATATTCGTTACGTAGTAACCATACGCAACACACGTAAGGATATAGCTATAAGTTCGTTAACGCAACCGATCGCTCTTCCCCTCACTACAACAAACACACACACACACACACACACACACACACACCTGCTGACTTCTCTTATCAAGCATAGCTTTATAAAACGAGGATCGAGCAAAGGAAGGAGGAAGAATGAGAGAAAAATGAAAAATAAAAGTGGAAGGGATGAAAATAAGTAGAAGAAGAAGGAGGTGAAGGAGAGAAGGAGAAATAGAAGGAATATAGTAAGGTAAGGTAAAGGAGCTGAGTACATGTATATATTTGAGGGTAGGGGGTTGAGACGCCGAGGTCTTAAAAGCAACCGCGCTTACTCGACCACGCGCAGTTCGTACACGGAAGCCGCCCTTCCAAAGTCTCTCTCATTCACTCAACCTCACGCATTTTGAATAATATTACTTGTATATTTTTTTTTATTGTTATTTACCTGGACTCGCGCGCTTAAGTAATACAAATTTTGATAAAGCTGAAAAGCTTTGAGTTAACAATTATATATCGTCGATATTAAAAAATCGGCAAGATGCGAGGTAGAATGAAGAGTCAGCTGAGAGGATTTGGATTTTTGTTGCTTTTAATAGTACTAGTGTCACCCTGCCGGCCTTTAGCTCTTACAACTTTTGGCAAATCCAGTCCCCAGAATAATAATAACAACAATAATCAGAATAACGATAACAAGCAGTCGGGTGAGTGTCTATATTTCTTTTATTATCGTACTGTCATTGTTGATTGCTTTACTTTATGTGTATTTGGATTTGAGATTTTTTTTTTCATTTTTACTACATTGCTCGTATGTAATTTAAGATGTAAAAAAATAAATATACACAATTTTTTTTTTTAAAATCAATATTATTTTCTAACTGCAACCCTCAGTTTCAAGTATAGACAACAATCTAGTTTCTTTCAGTAATATGGTCCCAGACTTAATAATCGCGTGATTTACACATTACTTGATTATTTTTTAATGATTCAGCAAGTTGAAAAACTGCCATGAAAATTTATAATACTTGCTTTGGTCAAACTTTGATAGACTTGATAAAATACGTAGCACGCAATCTTAATTTATAATAACAATTTATTTTAAATTTTTAATAATTTTTATTTTTTTTATTTAAACAAATATTTGATTATTCCCTAAAAAGATACCATAATATAAATAATCAGTTTTATGACTATATCACATAAGATTAAAATTTTGTTTGCAAAGTAGCAAACTTTTAACTTAATTTCAAGTTTTTGTAAATGCAAAGTGACAGAAAATAGTAATCAACCTTATATCTGATTCATAATAAAAATTATAAAATAAGAAAAAAACTAAAAAAATTTTTTTTTATCAAATCACTGCAAGTAATTTTAACATATGAATCGATTTTTCAGATCCACTTTGTTTTCTTTCGCGTACGTTTCTCTAAAGGCGTTGTAGGATCTGAATTAGAAGCTTGCATGTCTGTACTTCATTTTTCAACGTACACATTACAGCAAATTCTTTTTTTTTTCTTATTTTATTTTTCAAGCATTCCAACAGAATAAAAAAAAAAAAGAATAATAAGATATTATATGTAGAATAATTTTGATTGTATTATATTCGTAACTTGATATTTTCTCAAAATAACTTTAACCGCGTGATAAGATTTAATTAATGAGGTGCAAACTTTAGATATAGAAAATTTAGTGTTAGAATCTAATGTGTAGTGTTTCGGACAATTGATATTATTATATACATTGACATAACTATTAATTAAATAAAAATATTTTTTCTCTTATTTTTATTCTTTTGATTTTTTGTTAATAAAACGGATTTAACTTATCAGTAGATAAATCACGTTAAATATCACAAGTGTTGCCAAGTTTGAAATTTAAATTTTGACAAATTGTCTACTAAAAGGTAATACATTTTTTTTTAACGTTCAATAAAACTAAATCTACTTAAAACTTTGGATTTATTGTTATTGCATTTTTTTTTATGTTGACGTGTTACATAAATTTAAAAATTAAATAATAAAAAATAAAATGACGCGCGCAATAAACTTGTTGCAAATCGAAAGATCCTTAAAATGTATATTCGTTAAATTACAAAACCAAACGATTCTTCGTACACTTTTACTTCATACCCAAATGAAAATTTTCATAAAAAGAAAAAGAAAAAAAAGCGATAGAATTTTACTGCTTTTGGTTGTACATGCATATATATGAGTTTAGGTTTGTGTTTCTTGCACGTAACAATTTTCCTAACTAATCTCTTTGGGTGATCTATCGATCGGGACCTACATTTTGTCGTCTCACCCTATAGACCGAGTTGAGGTGAAAACGCCAAGTCGTGAGATAAGAATTTTAGTACCGCCTATATATATATGCCCGAATAAGTGTTGGTTTCGCTGTCCAAGAGTATTTACTACCTGCTGCTTTCGGGGGAGTGCGCTGACGAGTGGCATAAAAAACAAAATAAGTTTTTACTCTAGTTCCTATAGTTAAGATGATTATTCTAAAGCAATTTTAACTTGCTAGTGGTTCTTTTTTTAATGTCGTGTGTGATTATTTTTAATTTTGTTATAATAATACTAACTTTTAGGAGTTATTTATAAAACATACGAAAATTGAAGATTAAAATTTTTATGATTTTTTAGGTATCGTAGCACGAGAATGTAGATCGGACTCGGAATGCAGTGGAATAAAGGGCACCTCGTGTTTGGATCCTATCGACCAGGACGATGACAAAATGAGATGTTTATGTGGTGATTACAAGCCTCCCATCAATGGTCTTTGCAATAACAAATACAAAGGTAAAATTAAATTTTATTTTCAATTAAAATTAAAAAATTTCTTACAAATTGATGTAAAATTGCAAAGTAGAAATTAAAAACTTATCGATTTTTCAAGTAATTAAACAAAAATTTGATAATTTTATTAGTCACGCAGTGTAAGTAAAAAAAAAAGCTACACTACCGCAACAATGTTTTTATACGCTCAAATCTCGAGAATGTCGATTGTAATAAGAAAAGAAGGTGTGGGGTGGGGGGAGGGGAGGATAAAATGCATTATGGCCTTTATTTTCTTTTTTTCTCCAACTAAATAAAAATGAAGGTGACAAGGTCGAGTCAAATATATTCAAAGTAGATATTAGCTTACAAAGTCGCGTGCACACCCATTATGATAATGTTTATATAGGTACTAACATAGAGCTTGCACGCGGAAAAATCTCTAAGCATAAATTGCTTTACTTCAAATACTTCTAAGATTATTTGTAAAATGACAAAATTTTAATGCACAACAATTTTCAGATAAAAAGAAAATAATTTAATTCTTAGATTATATTACGTCTAAAGTAGTTATTTTTTTTTTTTTTTAATCAGAAAATTTAATCAGAAAAATAATTGAAAAAAAAATCTAAATGCAGTAGATTTTAAGTAATTTTCGCGTTTTTATCGTATAGACCAAAAATTTAACTCATCGTAAATTAAATTTCTTCAAAACTTATTCGACTCTTAGACACGATATAATATATTGAGTAAGCTAAAAAATCGGTTACCGCCAACTTTTTTTACAAAGAGTCGCGCAAGCGCTTCACATACCTCTATATTCCACTCCCATAAACGCAAGCTCTACTCGTCCCTGCATATAATATACGAAAGCTCAAACCAAGTTGGTGTACGGTATATAGAGTAGAGGTAGTACAGCCGCAACAAAGTCTAGAAGGAAATCGCTAGCGATAAGCCAACGTTCACAGGAAGCTTGCGTGTCGTGCAGCAGTAAGACGCTAAGGGCCAAGAAGCAATGCCGTTATAGGTACATACACTGTGCTTCTCCTGTGCTGGTCAGGGGAGGATAAGCCCCCAAGTGTGCGATAGTATAGGGTCTCTCGTGCAAGAGTAATGGGAAATAGGCACGGACGGTATATAGCTGGGGAGACTATATAATAATAACTGAGGGGAAAGAGAGGGTACATGGATATATAAGCTCTGTAAGGAAATCACGCCGCCGCAGTAAAAGTATTTTATAAAGCCAGCCCTACCCGAATCTTTCTTTCTGTATATGGGTAGGGATATACTATATACCTATGTACATTTAAGTTTCGATCCAAGAATAAGTAAACATCGGCGATGGGTATGACATGCTCACGTAAAAAGGAGGGTGAGCAACCTATTCTCCCCCCCCCCTTTCTTTCTGTTGATTTATGAACGGTTGGGAACAGGAAGCTTGTGCTTACTTTTAGTCAAATGGTCAGCTTTTTTTAGATTTCTTTTGAATAAATTATATTTTTATTATTTCTTTTTTTATTTTCCATAATTTAATTTAAATGTTGGCTGGATAGAAATAAAATGTACTAAAAAAAGTTAGTTGTTGTAATGGCTATAATCAAATGTCGATTAAACGATGTAAATATACGGCAATAAGCAATCAACTAATGGTTAAACTTGAATCGAATAGCAATTGTTTCAGCAGAAAATAAAATCGCTCGTTATATATACTATAGACTACCTATTCCGTAATTGTTTGAACAATCAACAAGTTTACAAGTCGTGTATAAAGTCTGTTTGTGGCTATAACGACGTTTTTATAGACTCATCACGAGTTTTAAAATTAAATTACACACGCTTACATTTATACCAGTTACGTGAGAGATCGGAATTGAATCACTTAAAATGTTTTTTTGTTTTTTTTATTGTTCTAGGTGTTAAGGTAACCTGCAGTAATGATGATGAATGTACCGAAGGAGCACAGTGCGTACATGGTAATTCAACAAATCTACTTGGTAGACGTTGCTATTGTATGCAAGGTTACAGCGAAGATTCTGATAGAACGTGTAACAGTAAGTTCTTTATTTTTTTATTATCATTGTGTGTTTATTATTGGTGTTTTAATGAATTTTCAATGATTTTATTACAGGTAGCCCAGCTGCTTTTGGGTTTTCTGCGCTGTCGCTAGTAGCTAGTTTGTTATTAGCTGGAAATGTTTAATTTTAATTCGATAAATTCGATTTAAAAGAAAGGAAGTAATCTTCTTCTTAATAAGAAAAAAAAAAAAATTAGAAAATAATATACATCAACTGAGCGTGTATGATAATATTTTTGCAATGTCATTTTCAATTTCTCAGCATTACTTTTTAAAGGTTGTTATTAAAGATAATTTTAAATTCTCTTTTGACTTATTTCAATAAAATTAAAAAAAAAATCAGCTTAATTAATAAGCCTCAATTGCCTTCATAATGTATGCACAAATATAATGTAGTGTAATTAATGGCGTGAAGACACTATAACTTTAAATATTATTAAATATACTTTCATCTATATAAATTAGACAATGTATATTTTTAATTCGTAAATCATGTGAAAATTATAACTAATTAGAGCAGTGTAATTTAATTGTGCTATATCATCACAATCGTATATTATGTATAAAAAAAGACTTATAATAAAGTTTGTACCTGTACCATTGAATTAGCGAAAATATATATATAAATGTCGCTATAGCGATTAAATGTATTTCATTTTTTTTGTAAAGATTTGATTATCTTGGATAATCATGCACTTTAATAAAGTCTTAAAAAACTAATTCAAGGGTAAAAAGTAATTATTAGGTATTATTTTTCATATAATTTTATATTATTCTTTTTACAAGTACTAACTGCGTTATTGTGTTTCCTGCCTGTCCACCAAATGAAAATGTTTTCGTTGGAATGTCTTGTAAAAACTCGAAATCTGTAAAGATAAAAGTTTGTACAGTTAAAATTGCAGAAGAGTAAAAAGATATAATTATTTTAAATGATAAACATTTGAAAAGCGAGTCTAAAAATTAAACCAGGAAACGTATTTTAAGTGATCTTAAAGTTGTAACTTATTTATCTAAAAATAGTAAAGCAGTCAAATTGCGTGCTCGTAAAAGTACACGAGCACGCAAGTACGCGAAAATAAGTTAATAGTTTTTTGTAGTTAACTATGCTAAGTACCCAAAGAATTTATGTCTAGTTAGAACTTGTAATGAGAATGTAAAAAAATTGAATTTGACAAATAGACAAAAGTAAGATACTTATTAAAATAAATATTGATCTTGAAAAAAAATTATCAAACTTTAAAAATAACTGCACACTGCATTAACTTACAGTCCTTGAATTGTTCGATCAATTCCGCTTTGGTCCAATTACAAGAAGTCAAGAAGAGAAAGCCATCGTCTTGTAGCAAATCATGTATATTCTTAGTATATTTCTGTCGTTTTTCCTTTGGATTATCCGGACACAGACTTATGGCGTCGTATGTGCCTTTGTCGTGTACCAGCTTGAAGGTACCAGCCATTTCTGGGTTTGGCGCGTCAACGATATCAAGCTGAAAAAGCTCGATATCAGAGTGTCCCTTATCACTGAGGACTTTCTTCGCAAGGTCGATTGCTTTTTGACTGTAATCGACGCCGCTGAGCTGTTTAAAACCCGAGTTGGCAAAATCTACAAGGCTCATACCGTTACCACAGCCAATATCAATTATTTTATCGCTATCCTTCGATAGATTTAGCTTTGTCTCGATGAACCTGAAAAAATGATAGAATTGATGAATTATATGTAATTATTAAAGTCGAGAAGGAAGATAATAACAAAATCACAATAAAAGCCCGCGTTTAAATTTGAAATGATAGTTTGCGAGTAAACTGACGTCAATTCATCGTAATAATACACACAGCTTTGCCGGTTTGTCGGCTGCTTTTAGGAGAGGATTTATTTGACACATAGTATTACGACGGTGAATGAAAGTCTTAGCTATATAATATCTGTACTCACCTCACGGCTTTCCTCGAGCTCTCGTTTCCAAACCAAATCTCCCCGACATCCCCGTGACTTTCAAAGTTCTCGATTTCCTTGCTGTATGCTTGCTCCCAGCTAAAAGTAGAGGTGACAGGCGCTATTTTATTTTAATAAGCTACTTTGGTGTATTACAGGCTTGTCTTAGCCTTGTATGTGTTTGTTTGTTATTCATATATATTTCGGACGAATTTCGCATGCGATGATCTCCTAGCTGCTTTCTCTTTATGTGATACACATATATACTTACTAGTCGAGAGTTCCCAAGTTTGATGGAGGCAACTCTTCATTCTCCTCCTTTTCATCTTCACTGCTAACCGTCCTTTCTCTCATGGCTCTATTGAATTTACCCGCATTCGAACACGTTTAAAACTTTTTCAAGTACTCGCGACGTTGAGTTAATTTTATGTATAAAAAACTTATAATCTGCACTTAAACAATCAACTTTGTATGTTTTTGAGACGCGAGACGTAAATATAACGTCAATGTTTTCTGTTTGTTTTGAAGTGTACTTACACGTGAGAGAGCTTCGAAACTAACCTTCTATGAAGCGCGAACGTTGACTGTTGAGCAGTTAATGTCGTCTTCTACTATGCCGACAACAAGTATTGTCAATCTGTTGGCTTATCTACAATTGTCGATACTAAAAATTAAAGCCGGTTCGGGTCAAGATTTTGCCAGGTAATCTTGCATTATAAAAGAAAGTTATCGTGACTATCCAAGCTGCAGTCAACTTATTACGATCTGTTTTATGTGTATGTGTCTATTTGTACATGTGACAGTGCATAGTAGACACATTTTTCTCATGTAACTGTGTCTGTTTCCTTTTTTCTTTGAATACTTGAATTTTTTTTAGTTTTAAGCAGTTAAATACCTTTAAACAATCAGTATTCAATCATGAGCACCATCAGTTTCAGTAGCTTTCTTCATTTGGGTAAGAATGTACCAAATTTTGGTGTTTAAATTTTTGATCTATACTTGCAAAATTTTTTGTAATTTCATAACAATGTGAATGTATGTCGTGTTAATGTTTTTGTAGGAAAGCAAAGTTTTAAGACTCAAAGTTTTATTCTGCGACCAATGTCCGCAGCTGCACAACCAAATGTTCAAGAGAAATCAAAACCTAAAACTGGAATAATAATGATGAATATGGGTGGCCCAACTACTACAGATAAAGTTGGTGAATATTTGCATAGGATTATGACTGATCGTGACATGATTCAACTTCCTGTTCAAAGGTATTTTTTATTTTGTTAATATATGCAAAATTTTCTATAGGCAAGTGCATACAATTTTACTCTTGAACTACTTTTTAGTCGGTTAGGACCATGGATTGCTCAAAGAAGAACTCCAGAAGTTCAGCAAAAATATAAAGAAATTGGTGGTGGTTCACCAATTTTAAAATGGACAAATAAACAGGGAGAATTGCTTTGTGAAAAGTTGGATAAAATGTCACCAGAAACAGCTCCACATAAACATTATGTTGCTTTTAGATATGTAGATCCTTTGACGGAAGAAACTCTACAAAAAGTTGAAGAGTAAAATATTTCAAATTATACGTTTAAATAATGCTTTATTTAAAATATTTTAATTTTTAAATTTCTTTTTAGAGATGGTGTTCAACGCACAATTTTGTTTTCACAATACCCACAGTACAGTTGTGCCACATCAGGATCTAGTTTTAATGCTATTCATAGGTTTTATAAAAATAGGTAAATTGTAAGAAATTATTTTCTTAATTTTTTAGTTTAAATCTAATAATTATAAAGTTACTTACAAAGTTTTGACAAGCATTGTTAATTATAAAAATTATATTTAGGACTTTTCCAAATAAAACAAAATGGAGTGTTATTGATCGTTGGTCGACTCATCCATTATTAATTAAAACTTTTGCTGAACGCATAAAAGAAGAATTAAAAGAATTTCCTGAAAATATTAGAAAAGATGTTATAATATTATTTTCTGCTCATTCTTTACCTTTAAAGGTTTGTTATATTTGGAACTTTAAAAATTTTTAATTTTTTTTTTTACAATATATATTATTTATGAAAAATTATAACTTTGTTATTAAATTATTCTTAGGCAGTTAATAGAGGTGATCCATATCCTTCTGAAGTTGGAGCAACAGTTCAGTTAGTTATGGAAGAATTAAAATTCTGTAATCCATACAACTTGGTGTGGCAGTCAAAGGTATAAATTTACCTTATCAAGGTTTGTGACTATAATTTCATATTATAACTAAAATTGACTATTTTATCAGGTTGGACCATTACCATGGCTAGGTCCATTTACAGATGAGGCATTAAAAGGTTACAAAAAACAAGGAAAAAATAATTTTATTTTAGTTCCTATTGCCTTTGTCAATGAACACATAGAAACTCTTCATGAGATGGACATTGAATATTGTCATGATTTAAAAAAAGAGGTTGGTATAATATTAACTATTAAATTTAACTAAAGTAATATTTTATTCACATAGAATTTTTTTTCAGCTAAAAATTGATACCATAAGGAGAGCAAAAGCTCCCAATGATCATCCCTTGTTTATTGAAGCTCTTGCTGACATTGTTCTTAATCATCTTAACTCTACACAACTTGTTACACCAAAATTTTTAAACAGGTGTCCACATTGTGTCAATCAAAATTGCGCAGAAACTAAAAATTGGTTTTCAAAAATATGTAAAGTTTAAAAAATTGATTTAAATAAGAGTATGTTGAATTGTAGGATACATTTTTTGTACAAATTACATGTTAATTGAAATGAAAGAATAATTAAGAATTTATTTGCAAAATGTAGATTATTATTTTGTACTGTTATCTTATTTTTGTGGTGTTTGAAAAAGATCATGATAATAAATATATTTAAAAATAGTAAAAGAAATAAACTTTTGTTTTTATTTAAATAATAATTTAAAAAGTTGGAATTAATAGAAATAATGTTAAAAAGATATAAATATCATATGATTAGATTCATAAAAATAAAAAAGTCACAATATACATGTGTCGCAAATTAGTCAATATTTAAAGCAAGACGTTCTATACACGTTTAATGTGTCAGTATCGCGTGAATTTTTCTTCGTCTTACAATTAATTGACGTTATTCTTTCGTAGAAAGAATATCAAGCAAATTGTCCTTGAATTTATATTTATTATATTTTTCTATAAAAAAAAGAAGAAATACTGAATTAATAAAAATATTTTCTTCTTGTTTCAATTTAAAATTAATTAATTACTTAATATCTTATAGAAATCCATATTTAAAAGACTTACATATTAAAAATTAAGTGATATATTAAATAATAGAAAAATGCAATGAAGTGCATTAATAATATTTCTTATTTTCATAAACAAAATAAATCTTCTTAATTTAGGAATATTTGACCTTGAAAAAGTTGTGATAAATAAGATACAATTAATTGATGATTGCCTTAAACTGGATACTTCCAGCTAAACTATTTTTTTCTCACTTATAAATTGAGCGAAACTGATACACAACGCATTGAATAAGTGGTTCCAAATTGAAAAATTATTACGTATTATTATAATAAAATTTTTTGTAGTGTTCGAAATCATGAGAAAACAAAGTTAGCGCTCTTTTCGCCAAATTTTCAATTATAATTATTTATTAAATATTTTCCATAAATTAATTAAAGAATCTAAATGATTTATTGAAAAATATATTTGCCAGCAGCAGGCAGATATGTATGCAAAATCAACGAAAGCCCTTACAGACATCCTCAGCAGGTGGCAGTCCCATCGTCATCCGCGACGCTCAGTCTAGTCGGAGTCAGATCAGCTGCTGGACGTCCAGCCACAATATACACACAAAACACGCGTGGATGCAAGTTAAGTAGTGTGTGCTGCTCCGATATTATATATCGCGTCTGCATCAGGCTGGGGGGGGGGTGTTTGTGTCTCTAGTGCGTGGGTGGTATAGTGGGGCGCGACGCCGGCGCAGAAGAAAGGAGACGGCGGCGGCACCGCGAGACGGCCGACGACGTCCTGTCCTCCTCGTCCTTAGCGCCGCTGCATGATTGTTCGTAGCGGCAGTGGCAGCGTAGGCGCCGCCTATTTAACTTGGGTCAGAGGCTCGCGCGCCGCTCAGTGCGGCCAATGACTCCGCGGCGCGCGGAGCTTGCCTCGTGCAGCAGCAGCCTCCACCAGGAGCTGTGGGCTTTACGTTGATAACGAGAAGGACGATTATCATCTCTTCAACTATATCATCATCCTCGTCTTCGTCGTCGTGTAGGAGGATGACCATGCCGTGGCAGTCTTTCATCCTTGCTGCTACTGCAGCAGCGGTTTTCATTCTTGCGCCCTGCGGCAGTGGATCGCCGGTAGAGCATCTTGGCCACCTACACTGCAGTCATCAGCATCCCAAGGCCCACGAGGTGAGTAGTCTCTTTTATTTGATGACGCTCTTATCTTTTTTATTGCTCTTGATCCTCGATACTCGCGTTGTGTGCATACATGTGTAATGCCCCCCTTTCACTGACAGTATGTATGCGGCTGTTGTCGTGGGACGAACATAACCTACAAGCTGCTACCGCAAAGGGATGTTTAAAGGGGCGATACGATTGTTTTTTTAATATGATATACTTACATTATTTGTCTCTTTCTCTTTTTATTTGTTTAACTTGATTTTTCGCGTTTCAATATTGATCGACTATTTGTTTACTGACACTTGTTGTATTGATCGTGCAATATTATATGTTTTATGCAACAAAATAAAAATTATTAGCTATTCGTTTTGTTTGATAATTATATTATGATTATAAAATTAGAATAATTGTATTTTTTAATTTTCATATGAAAAAAAGTAACGTAAATAAAATGTTCAATTTTTAAAAGACATTATGCTAATAAAAATTGATAGAATAATATAAAATAGGTTGAAAATGATTTTATTTAGTTATGAAATTTTTCATGCCACTTCGATCAACGGTATGCAAAATATAATACAGTTACCGGAATTTTTTTTATAGGAAAATTCAAGTAAGTTTATCAATGAAATAAGTATCAATTTATCCCCAATATACGGCCATTATAGATTTGGTAATTTACAAACAATCAAAACAAGTGGATCTTTTATCTATCAGTATATTGTTTATATTAAAAATGTGTTTCAATGAAATCTAAAAACATCATATTGTTTTATTGTATCTCCCTTGAATTGTTTTTTCACTATTTACCGAATAACTTTTGATTTCAGTAGTATTGAACAAAACTTTGATCTATTTATTTTATTTTATTGTAACAAAAATACAAATCGCGAAGAGATTTAGAGCAAATAAATAAATGCATTATGTTTAATGCAGTTTCTCATTTAGTCCCTTGTATTTGTGTGTAACAGTTTTACTCGTTAATCAGACTCTCAAACATTTAACGTAATAAAACAAAAAATAAACCAAATTGACGTAACGAAGTGTATCAAAGCTTGCATTGTAAAACAATAAACAGTAAATTGTAGAGAGAAAGAAAGGATTACATAAATCCATTTGCTGCTGTTCTAATAACTGTACACTAAAATTAAAATCACTTAACAAACTTCTTCCACATTTTCCCCCATTTAATATTAAAAAAATTAGTAACTCTCTCTCTTCCCAACTTGAAAATTAATAAAAGGTCCTCTGCATAATAAAAAAAAGAAAAAAAAACTATTGTAATAAGAAGTATAAGGGGGAGAGTATAAAGAGATTTAGCTAGACGGATCTCCATCACGTGCTCTTGGAGGCACGTGCGGGCGGAGTAGGAGTAGTAGTAGTAGTAGAGTCTGGTCTGGCTATCCCAACACGAAGGACGCCGGGTGAAATTAGGCCAGACTCGTGCGCACACACCGCCGCAGCAGCAGCAGCAGCAGCAACTGCAGCCGTTCTCTCTCTGGTACCGCTTTATATATGTATGTATATATACATAATGTCCCACGCGTTCTCTTTCTCTCCCTCACGTGCACAACTACTATATATCTCTCGGCTCTGTCTACTCTTCTTACCCCTTTTGCTTAGCTGAGACTGTCGCTTTTGTTTACGTCGGTCTCGGAGCAATCGATATAAGCGCTTGCTAGCTCTAGCTATATGTATATATAGTGTGTGTGGAGTCTCTCTGCGATTTTAAGGGCTTCTTTGTCTATCTATGCAAGAGAGAGAAGCTTGGTGGTTTCCTATGAGCTTGTGTCGTCGCTAAGACGAAGCACGTAATGCTTGTTGTTTGCTCTTTAAATTGTGTAGGGTCCTTCTGGTGTTTAGGGCGAGCTTGTTAACGATCTGCTTGGAAAATTTTTGATTAATTTGATTTTGTAAAGTAAGTTTCTCAAACTACGAAATTTTGAAATGTCATTGAGCTTGATTTTAACTTTGCCACTATTACATGGCGCACACACACACACAAAGTGTTGAATGAAAAGTTTTGCTTTACTAAAAATTTTACTCGTTTTCAAAAACTTTATTAATTTTCTCTCGTTGAAAATAAATTCTTAAATGATTCAGCTTTTTTTCCCCCTTAAAGTTTTGAGCTTTTTTTTTTATCCATTACGCGTTTTGTAGTGTGTAATGTATTTTCTATAAATTATGCAGCAATTTTAACGATTTTTAGCATAAATTTAGTCTTGTTTATGAATTAATTTATTTACTAATTAAATATTCAATGAAATAATAAGTACTTTCACTAAATAAAAAATTTATTTAATTTATTCAACAAGCAATGATTTGCTCATAGAGCTTGCACAAGTGTATCATAAAAACATATTGACAATCGTTGAGAGGAAATGAATAAAATCAAAGCCAAGAAGGTTGGGGAATCAATAGACAAAGAAATAGCATTCCTCATTTTATATCAGCCAAAGAGACATTAGTAAAATCGGCATCTCAAGTTTCGCGTCGCAATACAAAGCTGCTACTGTTGCTGTGCTGCAGCGCACAAGTTTACTCTCTTCTACTCTCGTTTTCTTGCTTATAATGCAGCCTTTTGCTCAGTCAGAGTCCGATGTCGTTAGCGGAATTCGAAAGTGGAACGCAATGATATCGCTGCTCTGATATTGTACGTCTCGTGGATATAAACCAAGCCCACGCGGGATAATGTAGATATATACAAGTATAATCGCGTCCTTGACGTTACCACACACACATTTTTTTATTGATATTTTTTTTTTTGCTCTTACCGTTGTCAGGATAAATTTTTGTGTATCGATATAAGAAAAAAGCAGTGTCATGCTACATTTATTTTTAATGGAAAGAAACATTTTTTATCCGATATCCGCTGACGTGGAACGGATAAGACGCGATTATAACTGAAAGTAAAATTAAAAATAACAGACCACATTGATTCAAGAAAAAAAAAATCAGAGAGCGATTAAATAATCTATGTAAAACACGTGGTTGGTATGTATACTTATGAGCGCGGTCGTTCACCTGATAAAAATTAAACAAAAAATTACCTTTATAATTATCTAGAAAGTAGCTTGTTAGATTTTGGTGGAAATTACAAGAAATTGAAGTCTGTAGCTTAGACTAAGCATTTTCAAGAAAACACGTGTTTAAGAACGTATTAAACTTGAGCTACTTGCGGCACATTTTCATAAGCTTACTCTCGTATACTCGTTTATGTATACATAGCTAAGCGGAATGTGAAAACGCGACTTCTTACAAAGTAGCTAATATTCATTTTTCAATGTCTCCTTATATGGTTAATCTAATGCAAAACCAGAAATGCAAGGTTAATTTTCTTTATCGCTAAGGCTATAAGATAAGAGAAAACTTAAGGTTTGACTCTGTATTGCTGATTTATGATGTTATTGAATATTATGTTTAATCATAGGATTTAATTTACGAGATGACAACTTTATTATTACATGTGTTAATTAAAATGAAACTTCTTTTATCTGAGCTTACTGGATGTAATTTCAAGCACGTAAATAAGCCAAGCTATTAGAGCCAATTTAAATTTTTGTTCGTAGGAATTTTCACGTTTTCTTATAAATTCAAAAAGATTTTACATGGAAACGATGTTGGCAAAATATTTAATAAAGTATTTTATCAGTTAAAAAAGTGAAAAGCGATTTTATATCGATGTTTCAAAATAAGATTAGTAAATCAAAGAAAATAATCGCGTTCTGGCTCATTGACCGATGATTTCCATAACTATCACGCAAGTGCGTAAATTTTGTAATAAACGTAATGTGCTAAGAATTGAAATTATATACCATTGCAAAATGTCATCCAACTGGAAGACAAGAAAAAAAAAGAAATGGAAAAGACGGGGCCTGCAAGGCAATACGTTGCGCAAGCGAATCGCGAGCAAGCGCGTATTATCGCATCGAGTCAAGCGCTGCAGAAAGGTGAGCTCAAAAAAAAAAGAAGAAAAAAAATGAAAAAAATGTCGAAAGCTTATACCACGAGACGCTCTCTCGCTCTCTTTGCCACTCCCGCATCGAGAAAATCAAGCAAGTGGAAAAGAGCCTCTCTCTCTCCTTTCCTCCCAAGAGACGAAAGGCATATAGCCGGTAGCGTAGTAATAGTAGTAGTAGTAGTAGGAGCAATAACAATGCCGCCGGCATAGCGATCGCGTTTCCGGCTGGCTAATCCTCTTCGCCTCCATTCTGCGCCTTTGCTAAGAGAAACAGTCCAAGTTGGTAGCGTTGCAGTCTAGAAGGAAGGTGTGAGAAACAGCTAGACTCCCTCCTTGATACTCTCTCTCTCTTTTTTCTCTCTTTCTCTCGAGGCGAAATAATTAAAAGCGAAACCAAAAGATCAGAGGACCAAGTCATATGGAATTAACGCAACTATAAGCTCTTTATATCCAGCCGCCGGAAAAGTGCTTTTTTGTGTATGATGATTTTTTTTCATTTTTTTTTTAATTTTAACCGTTTATATCGAGCTTTTTTAATTTTAAAATCTGCGAGCTTAATTTTTATTCGTATGAATTTGGCAAAGTTTTTAAAATTAGAAATGAACTGCTGCCTCTCTCTATCTCTTGCTGTTTTAATTGAAGTGCACTCATAAAAATTTTCATTTTAATCTCGAAATTTTGGAGCTGAGGCTAAATTATTAGGAGTTTAAATAGAGAGAATATTAAAAAGAAAAAAAAAAGAAATAATAATTGGTGCAATAACTGTAAACAGAATGTGTATAAACTGTGGAATACAATTTTTTTTTCTTTTATTTCAATTTATTTTTAAATGAACTCCCAGTTATTTTTATAAAACTTTGAATTCGTTTTATGAAAATTATTATTTTTTTGTTTAAATAAAATAAAAAATAAATTTAAACGTGTAGACAAATTAATTTAACGGTATAATCTACAACATTTTAAAGTGAAAGTATATATTTACGAGTGTGAATATATAAAAGTATAGCAAATGAAACTAAGAAAAGTAATTATAAATGACCGAGTCAGCATAAAAGCAAATTTTCTAATTAAGCATTCCATGTTTATTTTTTTTTTAATATTTTCAGAATAAAGAAAATGCTTACTTTACAGAAAAATTAATGAAACATTGTTGTACTGTAAACAACGTTGAGATTTTATTTATGCTAAATTAACATTATACAATGTTTCGAAATTAAAATCTTAATAAGACAACCAACAAAATGTTAAACTTTTCTGTAAAAAACAAAATGTACATAAACATTTTTTTTTTTTGTATCGCTTTTATATTGTTTTAAGCTTTTGCAAGCTGTCGAAAATCAAGCTAGGAATAAATTAAGAAAAGTAGATCACACAGTAGTGTGGTAGGTATAGATAGATCATGAGAGAATTTTCAACCTTTTTTTTTCCCAGTATACACACTAGAGCGATATTCCGTCTGCGCGGCTCTTTAGTTTTTCCGCTTTAACGACATTTTAACTTTTCCCGTTAACGAACTGCTTAATCTGCGTACTCCCTGGAGAGCTTGAGCGTTGAGCGCTTGCTGCTGCTGGTGCTCATAAAAGCCAAACCGGTTAAATCGTTGAATAAACTTTTGTCACGGCCCAAACGAAAGTGGTATTCTCGCGTACATAAATATATATATCCCCCTACTCGTATATACATATACGGGTTAATGCGACTTGAAATTTTACTGTGACAAAACTAAATATGTTATATATGTATATTTTGCATTTACTGTGTGAGCTAGAGGTGCTTATAGTGAAAGTCCTGTTTGCTTTAATAAATTAAATGAATTATTTATTTTTTTAATCGTCGCTTGATTTTTAATTCAATTAGCCAATAAATTTTAGTCGTTATTTTATTTTTTGATAAATCCTTTTTTTTTATTCTGGAAACATAAATAAACTTAAAAAAAACAATATTACTTTATTGATTGTCTATTACAAGTTTGCAGTACTTTTTTTAATAAATTAAAAAAAGAAACAGGACAACATGTACGATATTAATTTTAATAAAATATTAGTTATTTATAGCAAAGATAAAAGAAAAAGAAATATAGAAAGACACAGTAGCAAATTTTTTTTTCAAATCTCTCTAATCTACATTCTAAGCAGACAAGAAAAAAAATAACTGTTACAAATAGAAAGTATCAAACATAAGTGGATATATCTCTAGGCTCATAACATAAATGGATGCATATATAAGCGCAGTCACATAAGTAGCGTGTATATGCGAAACAGGTGATAATGTTGTAGTATATAGTGAAGGTGTGCTCGCTTTCTTAGCCAACCGGCATGTATGTATAGATATAATAACGTTTATTATCTCTCGCTTTGATACTCCTTGAATTACTACAGCTATCCGCATATTATATTCTCGTCTACATATTTTTTATATTATAATGGCCGTATTAAATGTTGCAACTATCAATTTTTTTTTCTAATATTGATATTTAAAATAAAAAGTATTTTTTTTATGTTAATCGTTAAAAAACTACTGAATAGCAAGTATCGTACTTTTGCATTTTTATTTTAATAGACTTGTACATTTTATGAATTTTATTTTTTTTTTATTCATTTTTATTTATTCATAGAGATAGGTACATCGATGACTTTGTCGTTTGTTTTTTTTTTTTTTATATGATGATATGTAGACAAGAATAGAGTCGTTGACCTTGATAGAGTACAGTACTATACTAGTTAATGGTTACTAAACGAGAAAGACTGCAGCAGCGACAGATGCTTTCGATGCGGTACATTCAATGGTTCTTTTTTTTTTTATTTTTTATTTTTTTTTATTTTACAAAGAGTCACTTATGATACTTTCTACACAGTCACGTCGTTTGCCACATGACGCTTGCAATAAAGATTTAGAGGAGTTCATAATCGTAAAAACAACTTCGTATATATACATAGATTTTCATTGTAATTATTTTCATAAAATATTTGATATCACTTTATGATGTAAAAAATATGAACGTCGTTTTTGAAAGAGGAAAATTTATGATGCGGTGATTGAAGAAAGTAATATATAAGTCAATACAAGTCTATAAAAAAAAGGAAAAATTGCGATTGCTTCGTTGAAAGAGTAAAAAAAAAGACAAGTCCAAGCTTTGAGATGTGGAAGGGAAAAATAGAAGTCAAAAAAGTAGAAAAGCTTCACCCTTGAGTATATATATATAAGGTGAAAGCGCGAAAACTTTCGCTTACGGGCGTCATCGTCAGGTATAGAGTAAGAAGAAGAAGAAGGAATAAAGTCGTTGGTAAAAAAAAAGAGAATGAGAGAGAGAATTGACGAGACACGTCCCGAAAATGAGAGTCTGTCTCGCTTGGTAAAGTTTGCCCAGCTGCCGAATAAAAATTCAACGCGGTTCTATGCGGTAACCTCTTTTTTTCTTTCGGCCTGGCTTTGTTCTTGTTTCGCATGTAGGAAAAAAGAGGAGGAGAAGGAGGAAGGAAAGGGAAGGGGTTGCTTCCGTGAGCCCATTCACTTTTCAACTCTCAGCTTGGACCCTCTCGAGACGCGAACTTTTCGTCGGAGACTAACGTTTTCATCGTTTCTCCACGTGGCCCTTTTTTTTGCATTGGGATATGTAGGGAATAGAAAGAGAGCGAACGCCTTCCTCTTTACTTTACTCCCACGGTCACGCGCGCGCGCCAGTGGCTTCTCTCCTCTATATGTGTAGAGTTGAAGAGGAGGTATGAGGGTGTGCTGTGAGGAATGAAATGCAAACTTTGCAGCTCTCTGATGTAGTGTGTATATATGCGTGTAGATGTACAAACCGTCCTCATCCCGACATTTCTGGCTGTTTTTTCAGCGCGTTGACACGCTCTCATCTCCCTTTGCTGCTCTCGTGTCTTCCTATTTTTACAACCCTCATTCTTTTCTTCATATACATATAGCTCTTTTTCTTCTTATTTTCTTTTTCACACCTTTTTTTCCACCCCGTTTAAGCTCGTAATTTTTACTTTATGATGTATAACGACCCTTCTAATCTATAAAAAATAGGTTTGCTCTTTCTTTCCTTGGCATTTTTTTTAATCTTGTTCTTTTGATTAAAAATCTATTGTATTGTGTCATTGATGTCTTTATTACACATTCACGTCACTCTCTCTCTATACACAATATATTATAGCTGTAGCGTTCTTTTACGCGAAACCAAGGCTACTTGGGGAAGGGAACAAAAAAAAAAAAAAAAAGAAGAAGCTTGAAGAAAAAATCAAACAAAAGTTTGGTCTGCATCCGACGTATTTACGGGGGTATAAAAAAAAAGAAATCCATACACATCGAACGTATAGAGTAGACGTATTTTATATCGCGGCTCTTTTTCCATATAGCTTTTGGCTCGTAAAAAATTTTCCCCGTCTCTTGCATTTCTTGGATCATAGCTACTGCTACAGCCTTCTTTTACAAAAAAAAACTTTTTTTTCCTGTCCATTTCTATCTATACTTTCCACTATATGTACCTTTATTCTCCTGAAATATATATCACCATTTTCGAAAATGTGTAATTTCCAAAGAGCAATCTCAGTCTAACTGCAAGCTCTCTTAATCCTTCCAAGTCCCTTAAATTACTGAATTCCATCATGTGAAAGAGACTTTGGTACAGAGATCCGATTGCCAATTCAAGATTAATCTTGCGGACAATGAGTTTTCACATAATCAATATTATTTGCTTGAACTATTACATACCTATAATAATTTATGTATTATCCAAAAAAGCTTTGCTGACACATTTGAAAAAAGAAAATAGTAGTTTGACTAAACTTGCTGATCGAATCTCTTCTTGTGGTACTTAAACAAAAAAAAAAAAAAAAAAAGAAATAGCAAATACATCAAAATCTTTAAATGCTCTTCATGCAGGTTCAAATTCTTCTCATCTTCTATACAACTATAAACCTTAGTCGTTTGTTTTTCTTTCACTCTTTAACAACGCTGAGCGAATTGGATTTGACCGCTATTGTCCTCTCGCCAACAATTCTTCGTGATTAATCCAGAACATTTTCCACGCTTTTCTCTTTCTCTTTTCTCTTTCTCTCTTCTCTCAGCTGACTTGCTGGAATGAAGAATAAATAGAGAGAGACTGAAAGAAATGAGAAAAGAGTTGAATGGAACTAGAGACTTGCTTGATGAAACGTGAACAAAAAATAAAGTTGTATATACATAGAAATGTGTGTTATATAAAGGAAAATGTAAAAAATGAAAGGATATGCAAATGTATCAGAAGAGAATTGTTATTGTTGTTGATGAGAGGCAACAAAAAATATTTTGTACATATTTATACGGAAAATATAAAATTACATGTAATTTTTCACTTATCAATCTACTTACCAATCCTTGCATAATATTAAATTACCAATTACAACACAACAAGTAATTTTTTAATTTTACTTTTCTCTACTTACAAAATGTACCGAATTAAACGTCACATCCAAAAAAAAAAAAAATATAGGAAAATCCGGATTTGTTAAAACACATAGGTATTATCCTTTGTACAAAAGCAAAAGACAAGCGAATGTGGTCCGCGCAATTTTCTGAAATAAAAGGGGTAAGGGTGTAGCACACAAAAGACTATAGACAAGGCGTATATATATATAAGGTGCGCCGACGCGGCAGTAATTAGTGGACGGCTAGGGCTGATGCAACTACTACTACTGCTGGTCTTCCTCTCTCTTTCTCTCACATGCTTCCACGTAATTCTAGAGCTTCGCTCCTCGCCTCGGGAGGAATTCCTTGGCATTGTCGTCGTCGTCGTCGTCGTCAACGTCGTCCCCACTGTACTGCCACCATCGCTTCTCTCCCCTGGAAAGACGAACACCGCAAAGAGAGTCTCGAGGCTTCCACCTCGTTTCAGACTTCGACATCCGGTAGACGAAATTTTAGCTCTAGGCATTTAATTTTTTTTATTTTTTTTTTAGCGCATTTTTTGATCAATTTGTTTCCAGTTCGTATCACGTGAAATTAAAATTTGGCTAAATTTAATCGTATTATAAATAATTAATATTTTGACATTTTATGGAAATTAAATTTTTAATAAAATTGTTCTCAAGTAGTTAATCTATTCTAAAGTGAAAATCGATGGAAGGTAGAAACCGATTAACCGATTAAACATGCAAGAAGGAAGGAAAGGAAGGTAGGAAGGAAATCGCTCTCTCGTCTTGTATTCATCATGCGTCGACACGTGCACGATTCGGTAATGGTATAGTAGCAGTACAGTAGCACATATATAAGAAAGAAGTATAAGATGGCAGGAGGAGGAAGGGGGTATTCGTGATACATCCCGATACGGGCCGATGAATCACGATCACAGTATCAACGCCACTTTCTTTTTGTTTCCGTGAGAGTTTGCGCAATATGTAGCTATACACATACATACATACGTATATATGTAGACCGCTTCTCTGAAACTTTCAGTTTCCATTACCACCGTTCTATATACTCACCTGTATATATAGTATATGCCCTCTTGCTACACCGCTACTGCTACCACTCCTGCCGGTTTGTTCCTCTTTTCACGCTCGGTCGAGCTTTGACTTTGTGTGGTTGGATGCTGCTCCTGCTGCTAGCCGCTCTACACTTTATATATACATCGCGGAAAATATTTCTCTTTCCGCGTAGGTATACCTTTACCTGTACATTTATGTGCTCACCTGCTGCATGGCATATATATTTTTGTGGTGGCTGATGTTTGTTGATGCAGATGAAAGCACTGACCGTTGTACGGATTCTTTTTTTTTGAACTTTATTATTCTACGAATCGTACAAGTATAAATTTAATTTTTTTATAAAAAAAGTTTATTTATTTTTTCAATAAAAATTTTATCTGAAAATAAAATATAACGTTTGAATATTTATACTAAATTTAAATTGTCTACAAGTGTATCGGAATTTAGTATTGGACAAGTTTTTGAGTTGACATGATTATCTTAACTGATGTTTTATTCATTGAAAACAAACATTTTGTGTGTCGTGAAGCAAGTTAAAACTGCATTTGCGCGCGCGCGCGCGGGTTTATTCGATGTCGTTTCTTTGAGCACTAAGTAAAGACATACAGGACTGATGCTAAAGTGATTCCCTTCTAGGATCGATTTTGATCAAATGCTCGCACGAAAAGTTTGGAAAAGAAAAATAAGCGATATATAGAGGAACATAGAACTAGAGAGGCAGAATATTTGATTACATAAAGTGCTTGCTTACGCGTTTGGTATGTAGGTATATGTTCTGTAAACTCTGACGAATTGATCTTTGATACGTATATATGTACATACGTATACGATATATCGCGCCGGAAAAAGTTTGAGCTTGTATTTTGTCAAGTGTGGGCAGAAATGCTATAGAGCCACTTGTAACGCGTTGACTCCTAGGACTTGTAGGTGTGTAGCTTTGGAGATGAGAGTTTGCTGCTATTTCTTGGGTAAACATTATTTTCCTGTCACTGTAATATATATTCTAAATCTATATTTTTTCACTACCTGTCTTCTTATTTTTTTTTTTTACTCTCACTTTTATTTATTTTACCAAATATTCAATATTATTATTCTCTATATATTAAAATTATGTTACGATATATGAAAATACTATATAAACATATATATTCAAGACCTTTTATGGCTAACTCTAGATCACACATATTTTCTGTAGGCAACACACATATGTATAATAAATTGCCGGCTGAAGCAAGGTTCATTTCGCACCTTTACTGCGCGCAATTTTTTTTTTCAACTTTCTTTTTCTTTTTTATACTTTTGCTCCTTTTTTCACTGTCGCGTGCACCGCGGCATTATTGTGTATACATTCGTGACGCCTACGTGTTTGGGAATTTTAAAAAAGTTTCAACATGTTCTCTCTATATAAATGTCTTCGATATATTCACTTCGAGTTTTCAGGAAGCAAACGCCAAGAAAATGTATTTTTTCTTTCCTAGATTGCTTTTAAAATAGAGTACCATAGTAATAATATATAAGAAATTTTTTTTTTATTTTAAATAAAAAATTTAAATTACCAATCGTTAAAACATGTTTTGAATAAATAATCTGAGCGAGAACAATTCGATATCACGCTAGATTAAAAAACAAAAATAAATTCAGTGAAACATGTTGGATTAAAAAAAAAATAGAGCTTTTGAAATATTTTATATCGAAATGCATAAACAAAACACGTGTCTGACAAGCGCATACACAGAGCAATGACATTTAACCGCTTTAATTTTTTGAAATCGAATAAAAGTTTTCATGCATATTGGAATAAAACAAAGCACCACTCGTTTAACAATTCTCGATGTTAGATATGTGTGTACTATTATTTTTTGATAAGCTCAAGCTTTTCAAGCTCACAACTAAAAAAGAAAAAAATCACTTGAACATAAATATAAATAAAAAATCAAATAAATAAATGATTATTTTATCAGATTTAAACTTAAATCGATCATGCATTCAGCTCGCAAACAATTGTTTACAAAAATTAACGTACAGAGTTGAGAATTTAAAATTGAAAAAGCAAATGCTGGGAAAAGCACTCACATGCATACTGTATATGTATTCCTACGAGTATGAGTTAGATGGGAGGAAATGAAAATAAAAGGGCGTTGACGTTCTCTATCTTCCCTCTTTCTCTCGCGCTACGATTTGCGTACAGGTGATTGCAGGAAATTGCGCTCTGTTGACGTATCACCAGGGATTGGAACTCGATGCGGAAACCTTGTTTTCTACTAGTCGCGCTTTTCTCTCTCTCTCTCACTCTCTCCTCTCGTCAGCGGATATTTCCAAACGATCGTTCTTCTTTTACAAAAATCCTCTTTTGTTTCAACCCTTTATTTTACCAGTCTTTTAAATAAAATTCAAATGTTTTTTAACCTTTGTGCTTTTTTTTTGAACGATACAATTATTCTCATAAAATTTGAATGTTAAGGGAAAGAAGAAGGAAGAAAAGAAAATTCTTAAGCTAATGAAAACTTTTCCCTAAGGAGTTGAATTTAATTTAGCTGAGGAAATGGGAAGTAGGCATAGAATTGCTTATCAAATAATTCATGGTAAAAGTAAGCGTAACTAGTAAGTGCAAATGTATATTAAAATATCAATAAAAATTAATTTTATTTTTGTACGTGGCATTATCGAGCTTCGCTATAAATATTTCCTCAAAAATATTCATCCATCATAACTTTCGAGACTTTACTATACCCTCAAGAGAATAATCAAATTTTTGCCATTGTTTACGATCATGACAGAATGTCAAAATAACGAAAATAGATGCTTTCAAATTTTGAAATCTCATATGGCTGATTTTTCAAAATGAATTTTTGTCAAAGAGTTAAAAATGTCAAAGAAGTCTATAGAATAAAAAAGAAAAAAAAACTTGTCTTTTCCAATAGCATCGTTCATAGTACATCGAGTGCAAAATCGTTTTCACGTCGCGTGAAGATTAGCGATTAGGAAATGCGACGAAGAAGAAGAAGAGGAAGAAGAAAGAGGGTAGTAGAGGATGAAGCTTGCAAGTTGAGAGAAAAGCTTTTCTCTATATATATATATATCCATCCGTAGTCGAAGAGCATGGCAGTAGTAGACTGCTGCTGCTGTCGCGCGTCGTTGAAAGGAAATTGGATTACCGGCTCTTTTGCTTCGCTGTTCTCACATTCTCTGTACTTCTCTGGCTCTCAATTCCATCTCACTCTCCCTCTCGCGCTATATACCTATTACCTTTTTTCTTACATTGCTATCACAACATAAATATATACTTGTTTTTTGGAAATAGTAAAATGTTGTTGGTGAAAAAGAGTTTTGTAGGAGTAATTTTTTATTAATTATTTAATTTTAGCTGTTTTGTACTTTACATTATTTTATATTGATGCTATAAAATTAAAAATTAATTTATATTTATAATGAAAATTGCTCTATATTTTATTTTTATGTTCTGTTAAAATTGAGATTGAGGTACGTAATAGCTCTGCCATATTTTTTATAGTCATTAAAATTTTAAAATCTTCAAATAATGAACTGTAATTACATGACGAATAATCGAAGTGTGTGTTATAATATGTATGTGTTGGTGGTGGTGGTTTAACATTAGTGCAGGCTTACAACGTCTCATTACCTTATGCGGTCGTTGCAGTCACGAAACTGCAAATTCGTGCTATAGGGCGCTTCTAGGAAAGCAAAAAAAAAAAAGAAAAAAAAATTTACAAACATCGCTGAAAAAAGCGTCAATTAAAAGTTTTCCGTTCTTTCTTTCTTTTTTTTTTTTGTTTTTATTTTGCTCACTATATACCTATTCCTCGAATATAAAGCGCATAAAAATTCGAATTTTATTTTAAAATTCAAGCTCACTCGAAGAAAGAAGTCGAATCGAGGGATTTTGTTCACCAAGTTCTCCCCCTGGTGTATAGTATAGTTTGCCTGCCGATAGCTTTATATACCAACTACGATTCTCTGCCTCTCTGCACATATACGAGCCAATCGAACACTATACGCGGTAGAATAGCAGTTCCACATATAGACACACTTATGGCAAGCCATTATTATCCGTCAGATGGTAGGAAGAAGGAGAGGGAGGGAGGGAATAGGCAAACGAAACCGCAGGTATATAGCTCGATTGAGCCCAAACGACCCATCATAGGCAAATTTATTTCTTTTCCTAACGTTAGTGTATGTATGTCTATGTGTGTGTGTATGCATTAAGTAGAGGTGAATTTCATGCTCCACTTTCGATACGTTAGCTTTTCGAATCGTCTTCCAAACCTTTTCGTTTTTTTCTTTTCTTCGACTATCGTTAAAATTTGCCATTTAAATGCTAGACTCGATTGCTTGGCTACTGCTACTACTACTACTACTACTATTGCTCTTGAAATTCGTGGTATCGACGATTTAGTACTTCTCCTTTCTTTTTTTTTAACAGATGTGCATTCAAAGTATCTTGTGAATATTAAATATACATAGGTACATACATTATTTTATACAGTCTATATTTGTATATTGAATAATAATAAAATTTATCACGATTCAAATAAAACATACATTTTGTAAAGGAATAATAAAAACAGTCAAGTTTTATGACACGTTACGCTCCTAACCAGAGAAAGAGAAGAGAGTACATACCTACTTCTTTTTTTTTATTTTACTGGTTGTACACCGGTTGTCAATTACATCAGTCAAGTTTGATAGATGAAATTAGGGTCGGCAGGAAGTAGCAATAATCTAATGGCATTGGTGGGATGAGGGTGCGGGGGAACTGCAATTCGTTGTCATCGTTGTACTTCGAGGAGGAGGAGGAGGAGGAGTAGAAGTAGATGGTAGTGTATTTCTTTATTCGATATTCCTCGCGGGCTGAAAATCTGCACCTGTCGTGTTTTTCTTCCGCGCTCTCCTTCCCCCCCCCCCCCCCACCCTCTCCTACCTTATATAGCTATCTTGTACTTGCCCCTGTACCTTGTCGCTCATGAATTTTAATGGCTGTAAGTTATATGACGGGAGATAAAGTCACGGACCGCCTAATGTATTCTAAAGAATGGAGTTCTCTCTCTCTCTCTTACTTTTTCTAGCGTCGTAATGACATAAAAATAGGCGATTTAATCCACGGTGGAGTAAGAAAAAATAAAAAAAAAAAAAAAAAGAAGAAAAGAAGTTTTTGCTGCTGCTTTTATAAGCTCACTTCATTAACATATATATGAACTAGGTTGTTTGCTTTTGATAAATAAAAAAAAAATATATATTTAAGAAAAGAAAGGAGGATAAGGGCTAAAGAAAATCTTATTACAATATATACTTATTTTGATGATAGCTATTTTTATTAAATTGGTTTAAAAAATTGAGTTTTATAAGAAAATATATCGTATATAAAATTAAAGATTTGTCGAGACGAGAGTAAATCTGATTTTATCTCTGTTAGTTTAATTAAGCGTAATAAAATTATTTTAAATTTTGATTAAAATAGAAGAAAATCGAAAGGTGAGAAAACGTTAGTTAAGAAAAGCTTGAGTATAATTGAAAATCGTGTAGATATACATACACGAGATAGGAGAAGGAAGTCAGGTAATTTTAGGTTTGAGAATGTAACTCGAGAAAGGCGTAGGTGAGCGCAGTGAGTTCTGAATTAGAGCGAGGGAGACCACGAGAGAGATTCGGATGGGAACAAGGGATGAACTAGCAGTAGCAGTAGTAGTAGTAGAAGTAGCAGTAGCTGATTAGGGTATGTGGGCGAATTCAGAATTTGAAATTCGAGTTCATCTCGTTAGCAAAGGGCTGCATATGTAGTAGTAGTAGAGTCGAGCTGCTCGTACAGTAGTTGAACTCACGTGAGAGAAGCTTCTATTCTACTACCACCGCCGTCGTCTCTCTCTTTTACGCGTCTCATCTTCACATACACATATCCCCACCAGACCAAAAGCTTCCCAGCGCGGCTTATTAGCAGAGGAACGTATAGTCGGTTCACAAGGCGAACCCGAAAATCCGTCGTCGCTTCTATCTCGCATTCCCGAAGACAAAGTCTGCGCCCTCCAGCGCAGTCGTACGCCGCACTCGAATTTATATATACATACATACATATCTATAATCGACTGCAGTATATAGATGTCTCTTGCTCTTCTTATTATCTCTCTTTAGTTGAAGATCGAGTCGACAAGAAGACAAGATGAGAGAATTGTGCACACATACATAGACACACACACACCTCATTAACCTACATTGGCTTGTCGCCTTCGAATAGCGATTAACATACCCTGAGGGGGGGGGGGGGAGAGGATGAAGCAGCTCTTATTCCTTTCTGCTTCGCTTTGCAGCGGATATCCGTGGTAGTGCTAGCGAATCTGAAAAGTCTCAGGACTATTATGTAAGTCATTAGTGATTTAAATTAAAATAGACTTTTGTTATATTTATAGGTATTATTATATTGCTTCATGGTTAGCTGATTTGAAAAATATATCTATACTAGAGAAAGTTTTAAATTGAGATTTTTGTGTTTACTTTCTATGACAAATTTGACATGACTATTATAGCTATTAAATATGAATTAGTCAAATTTGAGATTTTTATCTTTACGGTCTGGTGAAGTAATGTTTTAGGGGAATTCATCAAATAATCATTTAAAAATAAATTAGAGTATTTTTTTTTTAATTTTAAAATTTTTGTTATTTTCTTTCAAAGTCTATACGCTAGATGAATTCAACGTCTACGCATACGAATTTACGTCTAAGTTAAGTTTATTACTATTTGAAGCTTACATGGTTCCTACCTACTAAAGTTTATGGAGTCACGCGCCTGAGTTGATGCAGTAGACATTGCTCCTCAAATAGTTTACCCTAACTTTCATCGGAATTAGACTAACAGTTGTAGGTATTATAAAAATAAGGGATAGGTATATAGCATATGTCGATAGTTGGGGGGGGGGGAGGAGATATTTCCTTAATTATACGTGTCGTCGAATCGATTATTGGAAAGTTAAAACAAGCAAATTAGAATATAATAATAAAATTTAAAATTTGAAAAAATAATTAAAAAAAACAAATTTAACAAAAAAAAAAAAAAGAAAATTATAGGGTTAAATTAAAGAAGAGGAAGGAAAAACGGAGGGGAGGGAGAGAGGGCGAGCGA
>JAPYZE010000156.1:0-60705 GCA_030522805.1 Leptomastidea abnormis | reverse complement strand
GATACTTTTTAAGAATCCCCGATACTCCAGCATCGATTACTTTTGGTTTACTCGATTATTTTACTCGGATACTTTTTTCGAGTATCGCCCATCCCTAGTCCATTCACGATTTTTCGTCGGTCTCCTCGCGTTCCTTTCCTATCCTCCACGACGATGACGACGACGACGGTCTTTTGACTCTCTCGACATAAGTTGTGAGTTCTAAGTTGATGTAAAGCGGTGCGGTGGCGTTAGCATCAGCGGTATAGCGGCGGCGACGGCGGCTATGGAAAGGCCCCGCTCAGTCTCGCGGCGCGTCTCGTACGAGACGTATCGCAGTACCAGTATAATTATATTGCATTGTATAGCAGCTGGGTTTTAATTGTTGTACCTTTAATAAAAGTTTTATATACAACAACCCAACAAAATAATTGTGTTCCAAGAAAAGTATATACTGTACATTTAAAGATACAGGTGATAGCAGAAGTTTCATGCTATTTACTTGAGTGTGTGTATTTGCAGATTTTAAATCTCGTCTGTTTTGAACGATTTTTTGTACAGCTATATATAAGCGAGAGAGTGAGAAATATAGAATTGAGAAGAATTTTTATATAGTTTCACCTCTTCACAAGTGCCACACAATTCTTATGTGTGTGCATGTATTTATATTTGTTACATGCGCTTGACGGAAAGGAAGCCGTCGTCGTCGCTGCTCCCCCAATATAACAGTAGCAGGCAGTGATTATATATATATATACACAATACTTTGAGGCTCCTCGCCTCCTTCAATACCCCTAAAGCGGACAGCATACCGCTCTCCCATATAAGAAAGAGACGTCTCTCTTTCGCTTCATCGTGTATGCTGCATGCACGTCTCGGTCGGCTCTTCTCTTTTCTCTCTCTCTTTCTCTATAACACAGTATAGATATATACAGAAGTGTGGTGGACCGTGCAAGTGCATATAACGTGTGTTGTGTACACTTTGTGTATGTGTTGGTGTTTATATACATATATATGTGCGTGTATTTAGTGGATATTGGTGCGTGGTGTGTTGCGCGAGGAGGAGAGTTACACAGAGAAAAGTAGCAAGCAAAGCACATAAGCAGCAGCAGGAGCAGTGAGCACTGAGCACGGGGCGCTGTTGTGTGTATGCGCGCGTGAGAGGCGATAAGATGGCGTCACGCGTGCCGTCGTCTCCATCATCATCATCATCATCATTAACGTTGTTCTCCTCCTCCTTGCTGTGCTTGACCACCAGTAGGAGAAACTAAAGCTCACGAAGTTAACTCAATACAACTTGTAAGGAAAGCTACATACAGTTGAGATTCGAGAACTAAAATTTCATCGAGCCGCTTCAACAACGCTGCCAGATCTGCGCAGTCCTCCTGAGCGCGAGCGAGAGGTATGCGAGTAGCGAGCTGCACCAGTGTGCGTGTGTATATATGTTTATGTGTGTAAGTGTATGTGCTGTCTAAAGTGTATGTATCTTTTCCTCTTTTTTTTTCTCCGTCATTCTTCCTTTTACAAGACTTTATCCATCCTCTTCGTCGACATCGTCATCGTCCAGGTATATTTACAAGAACAAAGACAACACACACCGGGTGCTAAGTACATGTAAAATCCAAAGGAAAAGAAGTCTTGCGCGAGGCGCGGCTGCGTGTCTCTACACAACACAGTCTCTTTCTCTCTCTCTCTTTTTCTATCTTGCATGTTCTTTCTCTCTCTCTCTTTCTTTCTCCGTTCTCTTATGCATGTGTCATGTGTCGCGTTATACCTACTGTGCTTGTGTTATGCACTTATATATACTCGTTTTCTCTGTCGGATGCTTCTCAAGCAATAAAAGGGGGATATATGCCCCCTTCCTCCCCCTCTGCATTTAGTCCTCGCCACAACCGGACGTCGTTCTTTTGGATATACTTATATCTCTGTTTCTCTCTCTCTCTCTTTCTCTCCTTCTCTTAAACGACACTCTATCTGACGTGAGGTTAAAGTTGTCTCTTGAGACTGTGTGTGTGTGTATTTAATTTTGTGTGTGTTTCTAAACTTTGCGCTTTAATTTTACGAAGTGAAAAATAGCTTGTAATATAAATAGTTACTGTATACCTACGTTTATAACAATATAAGATTTGTACTCCTTTATATTAACGTGCTTTTGAACCCTTCAATCATTATTCTGACTCCGACTCCAGAACGTTGACATCATCGCGTAAGCTTAAACTTCTTTATAGGTATATATGTAATATACTCACATAGACACACGCGTTATGTGCTAAAGATTGATTTAAGCAACACATGCATATATGATACATGTTATAATATTCTAGCTGCACACATTCCATACAACGCGACTGTCAAACTCTCAATATCTCCTTTTTTTTTTCTTCTTTCATTTTTTGTTCTTTTTTTTTGTATTTTATCGCCTTAAATGGCACGAACGCAGGGAGACGCCGGCTTATGTATGTATGTATGTATTACTATGTACGAAGAGAGAACCGAGAGGGGAAAATAAGTTGCCCGCCGGCAGCAGTACCTATAGCAGCAGCACACAGCACAGCAGCAGAGCGGCTGCTTTTTCCTTCCCTCTTACCCCATCCTCCTCCTCCTCATCACTCTTATAACTCCAGCTTGCCCTCTCGTCACTCTCTTTCTCTCCCTTTGGAAAAAGAGAGAATTGCAAAAGGGGGAGAAAGATGGACAGGTCTCTCTCTCTCTTTCTCTCTTGTGCCCGGTAATGGCAGAAAATTGCGGGATTCAGTATAAAGCTTGAGGAGTGGGTATAAAGGTGGAAAGAGTGACGTGAGGGGGAGGAGGAGGGTGAGGAGGGTGAGGTAGAGCGTTGCGGATTATAGATTCGCGATTAGTGATGTAAGACCGGCCTGAGATTGGCCGATCGTATATATATATACTATACATACCACAACACATCGGTGTCGGTGATTGGATACGGACACACGCGAGTGTTCCAGCACATACGCATAAGACATAGACATACACATAGACATAAGAATTTGTGAGTTTGTGTATACTTTATATAGCTATACACTTGCTTTTAAATTGTCCTCTGCTAACTTTTAAATACTCTCGGTATATATTATAACTTTGAAAATATATTGGAGCAGGCGCGTGTGTGTATTTGTAATATTATTATTTTCTCTTACTGTATTGTAGTTTTGTATAGTTTGAAGAAGTTTATCGCGCGATATAAATATTGTATATACATATAATACTTTTATATAGAGAAAGAGAAAAAGAGAGCAAAGAAGGGGAATTTTAAGCCTCACATACGAGTCATTATTGCTGACTACTGTTAACTGTTGTGACTTGTCATTATCTCGTTATTATTGTTTGATGATTCACTTATATATAGCCCATCGAGTATAAGAGAAAAAGATAGAAACGCTTTTATTATCTACGTCGTGAGTTTGAGCACATTATTATTATTATTATTATTATAGTTTGTCGTTTTCCAATGTTTTGCGGATAGAAGACGAGTGTATAATATTTTGCGAAAAACAAATATTTTTTTTTTCTCTTCGTTTCTTAGCGAGTTAAATTTTTTGGCAAGTAAGAATAATTTTAATAGTAATTAGGTAAGCGAGTTTATTTTAAACGTGCATAAATTTAAAGGTGATTCTTTTTTTTTGTTTTGGTATACCTACATGTCTTATTATTTTCTTTTGTAAATACATTGCTTAGACATATGCGAGTGAGATTTTATTCCTGGAAACAAACAAGTTTTATCATCATCAAAAGCAAGCTTTAACTGTACAAGTGTTAAATTTCCGAGTTTTCCCTAACAATTCGCGGAAAATTACCAAGCATTCTTATAAATACGAGTATACATACATTTATATTATACTTCTTTATTCTCTTCTCCTAATCATTTTACTTTAATTATTATTCTTAACACTCATATATACATCGACATAAATTCTTATACATTATAAAATACACTTGTTGCATTTCGTTTTCCTTTTTTCCTTCTCTCGTAAAAACACTTCAATATTAAAAACGAAAACAAATTATTTTATTTAAAAAAATTATTATAAAACGTATACTAATATCAAATTTTTTAATTTTCTAGGCTCTCTCGGTTCATCATCTTTGGAGTCCTTGTTGTGCCTGACAAATCCGGAGCTGTGTGTCGCCATATAACCAAGCAAGGCTCATAAAGGAGCGTGTAAACATCGAGAGGTACATCACCCCCACAGCTAGATAGATGCCTTTGACGCGGTTAGTGAACCGCAGGGGCTTCGATTCCTAGCCAAAGTCATCAGGGCGTCGAGAAGAGGAGGAGGAGGAGGAGAAGGACTCCACCCCGACACCAGCCTCACTCACCCCATCTTTCACCTTCCACCCCAGTGTCCGTCCGCGCTTTCTCAGAGCGCCAAACTCGACCATAAGGACAGTCGAGACTAGATCGGTGACAGCAGCAGGGTCATCGTCATCACTGCACCAGACAACGGTCAAACAATCAGGTAGCAGTCATGAGGGAGTTCAAGGTTGTGGTGCTAGGCTCGGGTGGAGTCGGCAAGTCTGCCCTAACCGTACAGTTCGTCTCGGGCTGCTTCATGGAGAAGTACGACCCGACCATCGAGGACTTTTACCGGAAAGAGATCGAGGTCGACAATTCGCCCTGCGTCCTCGAGATCTTGGACACAGCTGGTACGGAGCAGTTCGCCAGTATGCGAGATCTCTACATAAAAAACGGCCAGGGCTTTGTCGTCGTTTACAGCCTGACGAATCACCAGACGTTTCAGGACATCAAGGCGATGAAGGAGCTGATAACCCGAGTCAAAGGTACGGAAAAGGTGCCGGTATTGCTCGTTGCTAACAAGCTCGATCTCGAGCATCAACGAGAAGTCGACACGGCAGAGGGTAATGCTTTGGCCCAAATGTGGGGCTGTCCTTTCGTCGAGGCATCAGCGAAAAATCGTACCAACGTCAACGAGGTGTTTGCTGAAATCGTGCGCGAGATGAACTTCAGCCCCGAGAAGGAGAAGAAGAGCTATTGCTGCTGTAGCTTGCTCTAATACTCAATCAAAATTAAACGACGAGCCGCGCGCGTTTGATGTTATTATAATAATAATAATCATGTCGATTATGATGATTGTGTTGTTTACGATATGAAGAAAAAAAGAGTATGTGGATGGTGTATGCTGTTGTTGATGATGATGTTGAAACTTGTGCAGAGTATGCTGGACTGACATGTGATGCTGCGTGCGTGGTGGTGGTGCCGGCTATTATTACCTACCGGCTTTTCCTCCTCGATTTAATGTACGATGAGACTACATTGCCTGGATGGGAAAGAGACAACGTTATGAGCAAGCGTCAGCGATTTTACTTGCGCGTCGTTATTTTTTCGATGCCAAGTGATAGCGTTAATATATGCATATTATTATAATTATTATTATTATTAATATTATTAATATTATTATTATTATTCCTAATTGCGGTCAATTGTAGAAAAGCTCGAGAATACGCATAGGCAATTGGTGTTTTTTTTTCTTCTTATCGCCCTTGATTTTAGGCATGTAGAGTTACGTGAGTGTGGGTGTGAGAGCGTATGCGTCCAAATTGCTGTAGATAAACGTAAGTGCGCGAGAGCTCTCTTGACCTATCATTCACTTCTCAGCTCGTTCTACCTAACTTGTAGTACGGCCTCGTCGCGCTTTTCCTTGCTACGTCGCGAATATGATGCTGCTACTATTGCAAAGAATAAAATGAGGGGGTCAGTAAGTGATCGCTAAAAGTGGAGAGGAAGAAAAGCCGTGTAGGTATACGAAAGCGTGTCTCCCGTCGCGTTTTCTCGCTTTTTTTCTATCGGATTTATAAAAAAAAACTCACATAGCGTGCGCGCTGGATAGCAGACGAGAGCGCCACGATTATTTTATTATGCGATGATAGTATTACGTGTAATATTATTGTAATATACATAAACTGTAGGACTTAAGCAGGGAATAGAAAAAAGGAGATAAAGTCGATTACACATCTGATTACAACTACAATTACACGCAGAGAGGTGGCTTTCTCTATAGTAAGATAGGGACTAGGACCAATGCGAATAATGTCGGCATTTTGGGAGCGTATAGTCAACGTAAGAAGGACAAGCGTGTGATATGTAATGAGCGAGTATATAAGTGAGAGAACGAGAACGGGTTCTCCGCTGTTATAGTTGTTATAATTGTTATTTCTTGAGCGACAAACCAAACTCAATATGTGTAATATTTGTTAGCCGAGCGCTCAATTAAACTGGCACACATACACAAATTTTTAAACACAATTGACACAGAACTGGTTGAGGCACACTTAACGATAATGCCCGATATACTTTGCAAGCATGTTCGTTTAAAAACCTTAATTTTTTAGTCGATTCAAGTTTGTTTATTTTACGATGCCCAGTTCTGTTAAACCGCCGCGCGATCGTTCACTGTGCTAATTATTTTTTTGTTAGGGAACTGTTAGATAGGAAAATTGAGTTAAAAGAATGAGAACTTGCAAATCTTTTTTATTCACGCTATTAACAAGCGATCAACTATTTTATTTTGTTTTTTGGTCAATTGGATTTGTAAACTTTGTTAATTTTAAAGTATGTCAATTTAAAATTTTAAAATGCAGCAAGATCAATCTTTTGTACTCAGATTTCAATTAACATGCTTTTTGTACTGTGCTCAGACCAAAACTGTGGTAGGGCAAACAGCCTTCATGCAATCGAGCATACGGCGATAATGATAGATATCATTTTATTTTTATTGTAATAACTGCAGTCGAAATCTCATTTACTAATCGTATGTTATAAGTTGTTAAGAAAAGCAAATTAATTAATAATATTCGGATTCACATAGAAATATTTTAGGGCATGTTTCTATTTTTTTTCTTTTTTTAGTCAAGTTTTCCTTTTTCATTTATTTTTAAGAAAGTTAAATTTGTTTTTCTTTACAAGTTCATAGTCTTTGGTGTATTTGTAAATTTTTATAATCTAAAGCATTATTTATAAAACTTTTGGTACTTTAAAATTTGAAATTATTTCATTTGTAGTTAATGGAAGATTGCGCAATCCTTTTATTTATTTTTAAAATAAACAATTTGTAAGCTGGTTAGCTTTCATTCAAAAGCTAATTTAATCAAGAAAAAGATACGCAAAAATTGTGTAAGTCATTATCTATCAGTCGGTTACGATTGTTTATTATTTTTTCGTTCAGTCCTATTCATTGTAGCTTTTTGTCACTTTATTATCTATGCTTCAGTGTCCTATTGTTTTCAAAAACTAACGTTATATACTTTAAATAAAAAAAAAAAAAAAATATATCACTCGTCAGAGACTAATCCTAGCTGAAAAAGACGAAAGGTAGAATCTTTTAGAGCGGAAAGGCAGTCGAAAGTCTAAATTTGCATAATATTTTTCTAAACAGTACACGCGTCGATAGCACAAAGAAAAATAAATAACAAATAAACTATAGTCTATACAAAGATAATGAAAAAAAAAATATTAAAGAGAAAACTAAAACAAAAAAAAAAACAAAATAATTTTTGCGCATATCATCCATATGTAAATGAAAAAAGAGCCGTTCCGCTGCTCCGCAAATCGACCGAGCGCCTATACACATACATACATATATACAAAAGCCTCAACATTTTCCCGTCGAACTTAAGGACATTGGACACTGACACGCGCAATATCAAGTGAATCCTCCCGAGGGCTTTCGTCTTGAATTCCAAGACGGTAGCCCTCGTTATATAGGATGACACACGCATGTTCAAGCCGATCGAACAAACCTCGACGTCAAGCGAAAGAGTACATTTTTTTGTAAATCAATTTAGCGAGAGGCGAAAGTCCGAAAAGAAAAATAAAGAAAAGAAAGAAAAAAATTATATAGCAAGTAACAGCGCGCACACGGAACCTAGACGGATAAAATCGGCCTTTCAGTACTATCTGCGTACGATACTAAATATAAATATATAAATAAATATATATAAATGTGTACACGAATCATGTTATATTTTTTACAATGCGAAAAGTGGAAAATGAAGTGTAAATATGATGATAATGATGATGATGACGATGATAGCGAGAGTCAGGTTATACATAAAGTAAAAAAAAAATAAATAAAAATAAACCAAGAATTAAACGAGGTTTATATTTAATATGTATATTATACGATGATGATGATGATACAAATTGAGGGTCTCGCCCGCGCATGGCACTATAATATTGTATTGTACATCCCCGACGTGCGATAAAAAGAATGCGGTATGTTATAAAAGGCCCCTCGTTGGGCTATATTATATATATGGTGTGAGAGCCTGCACGGGATAGAGATTTTAAAAGCTCCGTCTGATGTCCGGGAGCTTTTTTTTTGCTCTCGCAAAGGTAGTTCGGCTAGAGATGGTAATAATTTTTGCGAAAAGGGGAAAAATTATTATTATTATAATACGAAAGGGTATGCTGATGTGCGACACACGCGTGCGAAATTCGAGATAAGACTGCTAGCGACGATTATTTTTTTGTTGGCCTCCTAAAAGCGACTTTTTTTTGTTGTTGTTTTTTTTCTTTTCTTTTTGAATGCGGTACTGGCATTTATTACATTGTGGCGATCGAGAGAGGAAATAGTTATCACACGCGATAGCCAAGTTTACTCTCTTTTTCTCTCTTTTTTTTTGAAGAAGATATGAGCTGTATCGTGAACTTAAAATACAGTGTCCGATTAAATAATTGTGAACTCGGGATAGCAGTAGAGGTGCATTGACGTGCGGAAAATTTTACACTCTTATGTTTGATAGACTTGAGAAAATTAATGCTGAGAATCAATTTTTTACTAAAGGTCAATTTTATTGTTAAAAACACTATAAAAAGTAAAATTTAATTATGTTAAAAAAATATTTGATCTGATATTCGTCAATGCATAAATGTATTACTGCATGCTCATTGATACAATTTTTGTTACTATGAATAAAATTGAGAGTTATCAATGTAGATCGACCACTGCCAGACCGATAATCTAGTCATGAACTGACGAAGAATGAGCGTCAAGGCTCTCGACGTAGCTGTCTCATTTACTTCAACTCGCGAACGCGAGCTTTACTTGTAAAAAGGAGGAAACAAGAAATATCGTCGCAAGTTGCCTCGTCTCGATATCGCAATTTTTGTACGATGTATATTTAACAAATTAAGAACAAGAATTTAAAAAAAAATAAAAACAAAACAGTAAGAAGAATAGAAAAATAGAAAAAGATTAAGTGGCGAGGCAAAGAAGGGAATATAGGAGAGCGGCAAATTTTAAATGTCAATCATTATTATATCTTTTTTGAGCCTTGTCGAAAAATATGCGTTTTATTTTAACGTTAACTTTTTCTTTTTTCATAATGCGCCGAATGCCGTGCCTTGATGTGATGAGTAAGAACGTCAAAAAAAAAAAAAAAAAACGTAAGCGGCTGGCATAAAAAACGGCAGATTCCTTGGTGAAGACAAATTATAAATGAATTATATGTAATATTGTATCAATCATACTGTAAATATAGTCGCACATGATTTTTCCCTTCGTCCTCGTTTCTGTATACATACAATTGTACATGGTTTTTTTGTACAGGATAACGAGTCGAACGAGTAAATGCTTATTTATAAAAAATCAATTAATCGTCGTTAATGTTATTGTCACACGTATTTGTGTTTGGTCATCGATAAATGTTCAAGCGAAAATTAAACGCTAATTTTGATTGTTTTTTTTTTTTTCGTTGTGTCGTTATTTTATTGCTACGTAAAAGCGTTGTTTAGAAAATAATTTTAATTTTCGACAAACAATTAGCCGATTAGTTCCACTCGTTATCCATCGCACAGGATAAAGATTTTTTATATGATTTATATATGGTCCGTGTAAGATATATATAATTTTCTTTTTTTTATCGGAACGAAATTTAGCGAATATAATTAAATAATTAAATTAAATGTGGGCGATAAAATACAAAATTAAAAAGCGAGGATTAAGCTAAAAAATAAAAAACGGAGGTTGTATAAGTGGCATTTTCTACTTGACGATGATTAGAATGATAGGAAATAAAAAAAAAATAAGCTACTTGTTGATGCGATTTTTTGTATACTCTTTGCATTTTTTAATTTTTGGTGCACATTTTTTTTTTTTGATTGTATATGCGCGCGATCTTTTTAACACAAAGCTGAGAAACAAATTTGATACTTCATTTCCCTCCCTTTTTTACACGTATTTCCCGGCAAATATCGCACAAACGTAACGCTGTTAAAAAAAGAAAAAAAACTGCAAGACAAAAGTAAAAGAAAGTAAAATTATTGAAACAACTTGCAGTAAATAGAAAAAAAAAATGATTGATTGTAAGTGCGGACAGTCCTGTGCAATAACTGCGTTTCTTTAAGCTATGTGCCCTGCCTTCATTTAAAAAATTTTATACAGTGTATTACAATAAATAATAAACTATTATTATTATTATTAATTTTCTCTTTTCTTTATTAAAAAAAATATTTTATTATTCTATTTTACAATTATCCCTCATCTTTTCTTTGAAAACATTTTTTTTTTTTTAATACGTGTCATATTTAATTTATTGTATGAATATTTTACTAGCATTTATTGGATGAAGAATTTGAGAAATATTATATTAATTTTATTTTTATTCAGCCTCAATTTACAGTAACTGACTATTAGCCGTTGTTCATGAATAACAACATAAATTAATTATATTTACAAGTACAAAATTATTTTTATTTTACATGATCATTTTTCCTGTACAGTATCAAAACATTTGTCAATTTGCTGGCTTAATAGTTTATCAATGCTTTTGGTATCTACATAATGTAAGGAATTTTCAACAAAGTATAGCTTTACCGCAAGGGGTGTTGCAGGTCCAGGCTTAAGAATTAAACAATCACTCAACTGATCAGCCTTTTCAACAAAGTTACGTAGCAATGTAATATTCAGTCCAAGACTTTGCTCTTTTCTACTGCTAGGCTGGTTTTGCCAACTCTGTACAAGCTTCTCGTAATCTTCATGGAGGGGCGTTCGACTCATAGGGATCTGCAGCATAGTTGCATGTCTACTCAGACTGGCTAACACTTCTGTGACATCTTCGCTTTTCGCTAGTGACAAAATAACAGCCAAAAGTTCCAGCAAAAAGAGTGGGCTATTAGGTGCCGCTACAACTGGAAATTCGAGAGCAACCAGACAAGCCTCAAAAAAGATTCTTATTAAAAGGTCAAAGGCCTCGACTCGACTGGCGCAGGGGCAAGCTACGCTGCATCCTCGGCTGGCTAGCAACTTTTCAGCGAGATCAAGGCCCTGCCACTGCGAGGCACGTAGGATTTCACGTCTTAGTACGTCCTCGGCAACTCGCTCGACTGAATAATTAGCGACACCATGTTTAGCCATCTCAAGTTGAAACAAATAGGTAAGTCGCTGCTGCTTGTCAACGATCGGCTGGTCCAGCTCCTCGGCAAATGTGCACTTGTATAGTTCCTGCACTCGATTTAATTGCAAGCTAACGAGATAGCGATTAGTGCTTTGATCACGAGGTAAATTGTACATTAGACGCGAAAGCATCCACCGGTAAAGAGGGATTGGAAACAAGTAGATATTGACGCACGAGTGCAAGTGTTCGATCACGGGTCCAACGCTGCAGGATGGCTGTAGCAATAATGGCAAAAGTAGTTCGTGGAAAAGAAGCTCTGCGTCCGCTATGTTTTGTCGTATCAATAATTTTAAGTAAACTGATAGGTGAGGGTGAAAACTACTAAAGGCTTTAAATCCTATATTTTGGAGCACTTGAACTGCTAGAGGCACTGTGGATGGACGGGTCCGGTGCTGTTGTATTCTGAGCTTGTTGATTAAATCTAAAAAGACAGGAGAAAGATTAAAATTTCTAAATAATTAAAAAATTAATTTTCTAAATAAAAATATAAACAACAGACCTTTATCTTCTTTGGTTAACAAAGCCTTCCTCATCATATTCCGAAGTAAAGCATCGAACTCATTATTCGCTGGCATTTTAAGTACGCAAAGCACACAATCAAGGTTCTCATAGCTAAAATACATAAGATTATATTCCGCATGTCCAATAGCAAGTTTAGCAATCGTTTCAATAGTATTGCTAGGCCAAAACAGCAAATGTATCATAAATTCTTGATATTCTGCATCTATACGATACTCCGGATCTCGAAGCAGTAAACTAAGTGGATGATTATTAGGAAATCCCATTTTATCATTCTGGACAAAGCTGATTAATTCGGGTCGAAGCTTCTGTAGTGACTTTTCATGCTGGCCGATCATTTGATCCGCGTACTGGGACACTACTTCAAAAAGCTGACTAGCGTTAAAGTACTTACGAAGAAGCTCGAGTATGGTACGCACGTAATCGAGAAAGCTATCGCGCTCCCAGTCAGATTGAGGTGTCGACATCATCTCCTTAAGCAGATTCAAACAGCTAATTCGTCTTTGCTGATCATTACTGTGGCGTGCCTCTGACTCGTTGGTTGGTTCACTTACAGGTAAAGGCTCTGCTGACTTGAATTGGCTCAACGATTGAGCAAGTTGTTCGTACTCTGGACAATCGGCGAATAGCCGAGTGCAACGATCCAAAAAACGACTAGACTCGATTCCAATAGCTCGTTGTAGCGACCAGCCGGGCTCTTCCCAATCCTCGTACTCAGTCCACTCCATATAGCAGTTGCAATCAATCTCTTTTATTTTTTCTAGCATCAATCTAAGCAGATGCCTGTCCATCTCGTCTTTAAACGCGTCACAGGTTTCTACAGCAAGAAGTTGAGGAGAACGTGTCTCGATGCGATATGTCTTTTCTTTGCGATCTGGATCGTTTACGCTTTTGAGAATAAAGCAGGCATTACCGATCTGTAGCAGAGCTTTTATGACTAGACCCTTACGTTTGAAGACCTCTGATTCGCGCAACTCTCCAAAATTTAGGAACCTGTAAACAAAAAATTTTTAATTATAATTTAATGACAATTGAGTGGGTAATTATGTTATTATAATTTTTAAAAAAAGCCAACCTTTCATCGTTAAATATAAGCGCAAGCTCAGCCACACTGTCAACAAAGTTTCGAGCCAACTGTTCCATATCAGCAAAAACCGAGCTACCCTGGATCTTCAAACTAACGAATTTACGATGAGCTTTGACGATCAATTTGTTTAAAAAAGAAAAGCTCCTTGAAAAATCGTAAAATATAATACATCGATGTAATTCGTTAAGAAGTTCAACGCAGAGATCAAGTGGTAAATCAATTAAACTTTCAACCACCAAAATCTCATATCGCAAGTGATAAATAAGTTCAAGTAACAGATAAACCGAAATCGAAGGTAATCGATTGACAAATTGTCTAAATTGTGTCTCCTCAACGAGTTGTTCTTTACATGTGAAATTAGTGTTTAGTAGAAGATAGCGGTAGAGTAATATGCAATCTACATTGTCCAATGATGGATCCTCTTCGTCAGATAGGCGTAAAGGTAAAAGTTGTCGATGACAGACTGATTCGAGTTCCTTGCAGAGATTCGTTATTGCTTTGTCGATTTCTGGTGTTGCTCGATGCCAGATACGATTTAATTTTTGACGTTCGTTTATCTCGCGTGCTCGACGTTCCAGTGGCTCCATAAATTCTAAGAAACGATTTATTTTTTCTTGGTCCTTCGTCATGGCGGGGGTCGAGTTACTGCTTTCATTCCTGGAAATGGTAATAAAGATTTTAGTTTTTTGTAGTCCTTTTTCATTTTTGTTTATTTTTTATTTTTTTTTTAATTAACGTAAATTTATACTGATATTTATGGGGGAAAAAAATGATTGATAAATCGTAATAATTTGTTTTATTTTGATAAGAGAATGAAGGCATATATTTATTTATTTTTAATTTAGACATGATTTTATTAACGACGGTATTATACGAAATGTTAAATATAAATCACAATAGTCTTATCTTATCTCAATAATATACTTATTACCGGCCTAAAAAAAACTATAAAAATGTCATTTCAACTTAAGAGAAGGTATTTGACGAATTATATTGTAATTTGATACATACAAAAAAAATGTGCTATCCATGCGCATTATCCGATTACGAGCAACAAAAATCTTACAAATTATTTTCATCGACAATTAGTGTTACTGCTTTCTTTACCTTCTAACTGTCATTAAGAATAACACTGACACTTTAATATATTACAATTAATTAAAAAATTGCGAAATAATACAAAGATTTTGCTCCGATTTGCAGTCACATTTAAAAATAGCATTGTCACACAAAATTAACAAAAATCTCTTACTAATAAAAGCAATTAATTTATCAAGTCAAAAAAGAAACACACACAATCAATGCTAAAAATCATTTCTTTATCAACAAATTATTTATCTTTCACCTTATCTCTTTCCAACACGAAAGTATAATACTTATATACATACATAAAGTAAAAACAGCATGCAGATATAAATATATGTATAACTCCCACGACACAAAACACATGCACTGATGCACTTGCAATTATCTCAACAAGAGTAAATTAAGTATCGCACCGAGTAAAAAGCATATCGTGTGCAAGTATTAGACTGGAGAAGCAATATAAAAATACGCAGTGTTTAACAACAACAACAACAACTTACTCAACATCAGCATCATTAGCAGCAGCAGCCATGGTTCAAGCTTGGTTTATGGACGATAGTAACGAGGATCAAAGGCTGGAGCATCACCGTAATCCACCGGTTTTCATTAGCCTTGATGATCTTTTCAAGTGCACCGGTGTCGAATACTTTAAGGTAAGGCACACTTAACTTTTGGAGGTTAGACAGGCCTCTCGCTCCCGGTGTTCGACTCTGCGCGAGCGATGCTTTCTTCTTCAGCGTCCAAATCCTACTGCTAATAAGTCTACTGCTATAATGCAATAGCACTCACTGGAATTTTATTTCGATGGGATCTATTGATAATGTTTTGGTCTCTTTATTCATTATACTTATGGGGAGAGACAATTAGAATATGATTTAACTTGTATATTAGGCACCTGTTGCTGTTCATAACATGTAAAGGAATATATCTTATGTGCAATATATTTTTATTGCGCAGCAGATTGTTCTCGACTTTATGCTTGTGTAATTTATATATTTTTTATGCATTGCCTGCTCCGATTTATTTAAATACTGTACAAAAAAATGTATAAACGGTTGCTTATTTTGTTTCTTTTTTGTTCATACTTCGTTGATAAATTAATTATAATAAATAAATAAAAAAATTTATTTATTGTGCAACAAACAACGCTTTCAAACGATATTTATTTTCTGGTAATGCCAAAAATAGAAACGACGTGTTTAATTTTTTATTGAGAAATATTTTTTTATTGCTATTAGTTATAATAAATCAATATTTCTTTTGAATTCATTAACTAAAACAATTATATTATTATTAAAGCATTTATTATTATTAAACAATTTTATTATTATTAAGACAAAACATTTACTCTATATTGTTTATAAAGAAAAAGATTAATAAAGAAGAACTTAAATTTTAATGAAATATCAAATAAATTTTTACAAATTAAAAAAAAAATAATATAATAAACTATTAACTGTTTTTGTGCAAAAATTTAAAAAGATAATAATTTTTTATGTTTTAGATTGACCACAAAAATTATGAAAATGATGAGACTTTAAAAAATTTAAGGAAAAAAAGAGGATATACTTATGAGGATGAAATTACTTGTTCTAAAGAATGTTTGCCTAACTATGAAGAAAAAGTAAATAAAAATAATTTTATTATATTTATAAATTTATTAATGATTTTATTGCATCTCAAAAATTTTCTAGCTGAAAAGCTTTTTTGCTGAACATCTTCATACCGATGAAGAGATTCGTTTGGTATTAGATGGATCTGGATACTTTGATGTTAGAGATGAAAAAGACCAATGGATTCGCATAGCTGTTGAAGCTGGAGATTTAATAATCATTCCTAGTGGTATTTACCACAGATTTACATTAGACACTAAAGTAAATAAAATTATTAGAAAGTTTAGATTTTAGAAATTGAAAAAAATGTATAAAAATTAAGTATTTTAATATAAAATTTTATTTTAGGACTTTATTAAGGCTAAACGTTATTTCATTGGAGAGCCAGTTTGGCTACCTTACAATAGGCCTGTAGATGAAATGGATTGTAGAAAACAATATTTAGATCGTTTAAAGAATGGATTTGAAGTTCAAGTAAATTAATGCTAAAAACCAATTACTATGAAATTGTTACAAATTTATTGTTATACTTAACAGAATTTTAATAAATTTTATTATAAATATAAGATAAAAGAAATAATACATTTTTCATTTGCAGAGCTTTAAATTATTTATCAAATATATTATCAAAGAAATTCATTACTATTAAAGAGAAGCCTGTAACTGTATAAGCTATCATAGTAAAAGATACAATTAAATAATAAAACTGTTTGTGGCTGTATATTATAAAATAGTATTTTTATTTGTACAAACTGATTTGAAGAACAAATGTAAGATTACTTATATATTGATTGCACATTAAAAACTTTTTATTTTAAATAAGAATTCTCTTACACTTGTCAAATTTGGATAGATATAAAAGTTAATTAATTTATGCTTAACATAACGTGAATTTAAGTATATATTGCCTAAATGCACAGAAATAATTTTTTTTTTACATGCAATAAGTACAAATTCTAAAGTGTAAGAAAGTCTTGGACATAAATTTAGCATTTTACATTAAAATTTTACTATCTCAGATAATTTTCTGCAGATTAGTCATTTTGTTTTTATTTACATACTTACAAGTTGCAATACTAGTCATCTTAAACTAATTAAATTATATAAATTTGTATCTGTGCGAATTCTTTTTAGTAGAAAACTTGAATATACATTTTAGCGAGGTTTTTATAAACAATTTTCTAAATACTTTTGAAGTATTATTCTATAAGACAATTGATTTTGTTATTGATTATTAAAAAGTAATGTTTTTATAGTCACACTAAAAATTGAAGAGGAAAAAAAATTTTCCAGTATTTACAATTTTAGATTTCTGACAATCTATTTAAAAATAATTTACTACTTTTGTAACAAAACATTGTTTGATATTAATCAATAACAACTTCAATTGAATTTTTTTTTTTTGTTAATTTTATCGTATTCATCGTATCTGATTTTTGTCATTAAAAAATTAACGTTAGTCAAAAATTATTAAACCACACGTCATAATTTAAATTTAAAATTAAATGAGACACTTTCTCTTATAGAAAAATCCTTATTCTAAGTACATATTAATGAATGTTAGGTGATGAATATAATGAATATAAATGTAAATGAAAGTAAATTTGTCTAATCTTAGAAGTCAGCCTCAATTGAAAAAGTATTTTCACCATTATCCCTTTCTTGCATGACTCCCCACTTTTGATATTCTCCAACTTTTTTCTCAAAGAAATTAGTTTTTCCTTCCAATGAAATATGCTCCATGAAATCAAAAGGATTTTCGGAGTTGTAAATCTATAATTGGTAAAATTAAATTTATAATTAGATATTTAAAATTTCTCTTTTAAATCAAAATAAAAATGTATAAAAAATATTAACCTTTGGTATTCCTAATTCACCCAGAAGCCTATCTGCAACGAATTCAATATACTGGCACATGAGCTTACAGTTCATTCCAATCATTTCTACAGGCAAGGCATCTGTCAAAAATTCTTGTTCAATGGTAACTGCGTCTTTAATGATAGAAATAACTCGTTCATTAGTTGGTTTTTGAACAATGTGTTTAAACATAAGGCAAGCAAAATCACAATGTAATCCCTAAAACATAGAATACATAGTAATATTAAGTCTTTGTGGTAAAATAATAAAAATAAAAACAAATATATTTTATCAAAAAAATAATTACCTCATCCCGCGAAATAAGTTCGTTGCTGAAGGTGAGACCTGGCATCAGTCCTCTCTTTTTAAGCCAAAAGATGGAAGCAAAACTACCACTGAAAAAGATTCCCTCTACAGCAGCAAAAGCGACTACTCGTTCAGCAAAGGTTGCACTCTCATTACTGATCCAATTAAGAGCCCAATTTGCTTTTTTGGCAACACAAGGTAAAGTTTCAATAGCATTGAACAAAAATTGTCTGAAATTAAAGTAAACATAAAAATTATTTACATTAAAAATAAAATTATTAATAAAATCTTTATACTGGTTTTGTGATATGTATTGTAAAATATATACTAACTTTTCAGCTGGATCATTAACATAAGTTTCAATGAGTAGGGAGTACATTTCCGAATGAATGTTTTCTATGGCAACTTGAAAACCATAGAAGCAGCGAGCTTCTGTAACTTGTACTTCTTGGCTAAATCTTTCAACCAAATTCTCATTGACAATACCATCAGATGCAGCAAAAAATGCCAAAACATGAGAGATGAAGTGTTTCTCATCAGCATTCAATTTGGCCCAGTCTTTTAGATCCTGAAATATAATCATTGATAAATTATTTATCGTCAGCTTTTTCAAGGTCATTTATTTGATACATATTGTTATTATATAATTTTTTGAACTAATAAATTGAATAATATAAATAATATAAAATAATTTACCTTGGATAGATCCACTTCTTCCACTGTCCAGAAAGAGGCTTCTGCCTTTTTATACATTTGCCAGATGTCAGGCCATTGAATAGGAAAGATAACAAACCTACTAGGATTTTCTTTTAAAAGAGGCTCTAATTGTGGATCAAAGGTTGTACTTTCTTTAAAGTCAATTTTTTTAACAGCTTTGCTGGCGTCAAGCTGTAAAATAATTTCAGATATAAATAAATTAATAAATAAAAAATAAATAAGTTCAATGGATTTCTTGTGTAAAAAATAAAACTTACATTATTTTCAACTCCATTTTGGAAGGAATCTGGAGATACACATTTTCTTTTAGGTGACACCTAGAGAAAAAACATTTTTAATTTAATTTTTAAAGTATATTTTTTAGAAAAAATGTATAAGACTTAAAAATGATAGTTTTTATTTAATGACAATTAGATTATGAATAGTTGCAATATTGCACAATAAGCACATGGGATTGAATAACCTGAACAATTAATCACATTGTTTGTCTTTAATATCAAAAGAAAAAAATAATGTTAACACACCCATCTATGTTCACATGAAATACTCACTGAGCAATGACCATTCATGCTCAAAATTTTTTGATGACAAAGCTTAAACTCATCACTTTTTTAAAAAAAAAGTCTACATCAAGAAAATTTTTGTTTAGGTTAACATTGCAACACTATGCCAAGCACTCAAATGAGCAGACCACCCAATAATAAAGTTGATACTGCTAACAATCCCATTGTCAGATCTTGTTACTCATAATATAAAACTGGAATGTTTAGCAAGGGATATCAGAAAGCCAAACAAGACTTCCACGTTTTGCAGATGCCATTGTTCAAGTAACTACCAAGGGTATAACTATAGAATAACTAAAAACATTTTTATCATTCGAGTAGTTGTTATGATTTTTTAAGATTAAATTCTCAGACTGTGTTTAGTAATGTAAGAAAATATTATAATTTCTCATAAAAATATATTTTAGCTAAAGAAACATTTTATTTAACTCTTAACTGTAAATCAATATTTTAATCTATACATTTAGAATAAGTTTTGTATCTATAGTTATACTACTTATACTATCTTATTTTAAATGCTGGTACAATACATCATTTAAATTCAAAATTATTCATTTTTTTTTATCTAAACTATTGAATGATGTTTTTAAAAACAAATATAATTTTTTTTTTTAATTTTTTATAAGGAAAAAATGCTTTAATGGTAGTTTTTTCAAATGTATAATCATCAGTAATTACAGTTTTAATCATCAATAATTAACTGTTTTAAAAAAACTTTTAAGGTAAATAATACTTGAAAAAAATTTTTATAGCTGAATTTTTTTTTCTAATTTTTGATGCAATTTTTGTCAATTAATCCAATTTTTATATCGAAAAAAAATCATTTTTTTACTACAGAATATTACAAACATTGAGCAATTATTTTTTTATTCAATGACATCCCTGGAGCAGTTCAATTTAACGAAATTTCTAGAAAGGCCAATAGACTCATCTCTTATAAAAGAAATAATAATCTTTGAAAATAAAGAAAAAAAAAACGTTAATCGTTACATAACATTCATTTTCCTTGTGCTATAATACGAATGGAGTTTTATCTTTGATCGCTTATTTTGCGCAGCCGCAAAAACGGAGTCTCCATATATATACAATACGTATATAGGTATATCTATATTTATACCCGTCTGTTATTTCGGAGCAAGTCTGTGCCTGCTCACAATTTTGTACTATGCGCCCGCATGGCTCCCGGCAACAGCTGATAGCTAGATTCCCGCGCTTTTTACACCCCTCTATATTATATATACACACATGTGATATCTGCCGAAGCGCGTGATGTGGCATAAATGTCGATGTATGAAATTTTATTTATTAATTAAAGGATGATATTATAAAAGATTTGATTTTTGTTATTTGTAAGGATGTAAAGGCTTGACTATTTTTCTTTTCGTTAATAATATACACGATTTGTAGAAAATATTTAATTAATTAATTATGTATGTATGTCTAAATGTGAAATAAGTGAGTACTGCATGTGGCCACGAGTTTTTCGATAAATGTTCAATGAAAATCTAAATTTATGGGATTTAATAGTTAATAATAAAAGTCAAGAGAGTCAAATTAAACTGACTACTGAAGAGTATTTTGAAAAATATAAGATTAAATTTAGATAGAAAGGATTTTAATTTCAAAATATTTGTAACGCGTATTGTTATTTGTTATGATATGGTTAACTTAATATCAAAATAAATAAGTAAATAAATAATTTCTTATGCTTAGTCCGTATTATTTAATTTCAAAGATATTTTTCATGAATATTATCAAGTACCAAACGAATTATTAACAAATTAAAAAAAAAAAAAAAAAATCTGAATAAAAATAATCAAAATGTTAACTTAAATAAAAACATAAATAATAAAATCCTTTTTGATAGAAAATTTACAACACGTCATTCAGCATAAAAAAGAAAGTCGCTAACATGAAAAATTGCATCAGAAAAATAAAAGAAAAAGAAAAAACAAAAGAAACTTACGTTTTTAATGGATACAGCCTCTAAACTCTTCAACACGTTTTCCTTCGTCGAAAGTCGTAAAGCCATTGTCGATTCTATCTATGTCAAAATTCCGTAGTCAAAAAGCAAAAATTATCTGCTTCGTCAAGAGTGAGGATGAAAGGTGTGTGAATCGTTGGAGCGTCGATGAAGGAATGAAACGACTTTATTCAGTTTCAGGCTTCGACGTGCTTTGTGTAATTGTGTGCGACCGACAGTTTCTCTCTCTCTCTCTCTCTCTCTCCAACGCGCGGTTAATATATCTTCCCCCTTACGGTAAGCCCCCTTACGTTTGTTGTTTGGCCAGAGCCAATCGTTGCCGGTACAGCTTACCGCCAAAAGCCTAAGCCAAGCCCAAGATTTTTTCGGGTCCCCTTGAATTTTCCGGGCCAGTGCGCGCGTAGTGAAGTTTGGGTCTGACATGCGGTTGGTTGAAGTTTTCCCGGTAATTCGTTGACTTTGGCGGGGGCAGACGGAGGGGAAAGCGAAGTCCGAGGAATTTTTCCGCAGCTGCGATGAACTGCGAGGAAGTTGTTGGCGCGCGCGTATATGTTTTGGCGCCAATACGTCTGATTGTGAAATGACGTCAAGAAATGAAAGATTAAGCGTCGCTTACCAACAGTAAGATCAAAGCTCTCGGCTTGATTTGGTATTTTTAGAACGATAATGATTACTTTAATGAGCATCTTTTTATGATGATGATTATACTCTTGCTTTATATATCAGTGCAGGAAAGATAATACTTGGTATAACGAAGAATATAAAAATGGAGCAACGTAACCCATACGCGTCACTTATTCAAACTTTTGACCGTTATGAAGTGGTAATTTTAAGCCCGCGTTCAAAATGCCGCGGTTAAAAAAAATACAGTCTGCGTGTTATGACGTGTACGGAAAAAAAGCAAACAATGCAGAAAAGATGTGGGTGGGGAAGTCACGTTTGCTTTTGCCGTATGATTATAATAGCTACTATCGTATATACTATTTTTTCTTTCTTTCTTGGTTACTAAGTGGAAGAGAATCAGATATTAAAGAAAAAAAATTCATAACTTTATTTTATAGGTTTTAATTCACTGGAGATAAAATCTTTCTAGAAGACGATATTTTTATTTTTTGATAAAAAACTGCAGCAGTTGACTAATCGTAGTAAATAATATCATACAGTATGTCTAAGTGGTACTAGAATAATCAAAATATTTTTGGATATTGTAATTATATTTTGTTTTAATAAAACTTACACTATTATTTTTTTTTATAGACTTTTATTGGGTTTGATAAATAATATTAAATTTTAATAGTATGACTATATGAATATACAAGTATATAATTTTTAATAAATTTGTTGGATTTACTGTTAACTAATTTAATTAATAATAATTATTTAGTAATTACAATGATTTTTTTGTTCTTTTGAGAGCTATTTGCATCTAGCAACCATTACAATGAATTATCAGCTTTTTAAACAATAATTTTAAACGTATTTCAAGATAAATATAATTTTAAGTTTCATTAATAATAATTTTATTTAATTAATCTTTACCATTGATATTCAAAATTTTTTACTTAATTTTATTTTAAACGTAGTTTTAATGAATGAAAATTAAAACAAATATGAAAATACATTTTCTAATTGACTATCAGTATTATAATGAAAGGAAGCACCATACATGATCATTAGTATTAAAATAAATAAGTCTCTAACAAAAACAATTATTCATTTCCTGCATTGCAAGTAAAAAAAAATATCAAAGTTATCGGTCAAGAAAAGTAAAAGATAACGCATTTTCGCAATGTTTCTAACATTGTTGAGATTATCTATTTTGAAAATTAATTATTATTTAAACTACATTTTTATTGTTTCAAATAGAAAATTAAGCCGTACAAAAAATATAAACGAGAAAATTAAATGAATCAATCAGAATTTTTGTTATTAGTATAATGAAAACGCTCGTAGTTGATATTATGATTTTTAGTTAATTCAAGTAACTACGTTTTTATTGACGTTTATGCAATAAGAAGAGGCTTTATCAAAGTTGCAGACAAAGAATATTTACATTTAAAAGGGTGAATACAATATACAAGCCGTGACATACTCTTCGTCTGAAACTCTAGATTCCGAGCTTTTTTGCCAGAAAATCTAAAAATGTAATAATCTGTGTCTGACATTTTTTTTAAGCTTATAGTTTTTGTAGTAGCAGTCAATATATTAGATTAGGAAGACTACGCACCTCACTCAAATACTATAAGCCAACTCACGGCGTTTTCATGAAGAAAAGGAAAAAAAAATACTATAGACCAATTAAGTCACCGCAATTAAATAAAGGATTCAAGCTAGCCTCCTTCTACAATATTGGACCATGTGAAAACTGTAATTAAGAGGAATTTAACTATCTAGTTTTAATTTTAAAAGTAAGTCCTCCTCAGATTGTACTTGTGGCAAATATTCTAATGTTCCATTGACTGCGCGTACTAAATTCATTAGGTCATCATTGCTTAAACAATCGACAATTCCAAGACACATTTCGGGAACGGAAAATTCGGTCAGTGCTTGAAATGAATCCGCGGCAGGTTTGAGTAATCGATTTTTTGTGTTTACTCTTCTTAATTGAATCTTGAGTAAATTGATCAAACTTTTAAAAGGCAAACACAAATTATAGATTTTCTCGCGCTGAGATACGGGTATTCTTCGATAATTCTTTACGAATTTATCACTAAAAACGTAGGATGTTGATAGCATTTTGCTGATGTTCTTTTTTAACTGCAAATCATATTTTTCTTTCTCTTGTTCTTCAGGTTGTATGCTTGAAATTATAGCATACGTTTCATAAGACATCAGACCACATTCACTAGTTCGAGAATTGCTAATATCATCCAATTCATTAGTAAAAAAATCTACTGCCTTTAACTTTAGTACGTATTCAGCGAATTCTTCACGGCAATATTTATCCGAAACGTAGGCGTAAGGTACTTTTTTGTTATCATCTATAATATTCATGTCAGCTCCAAGATGCAATAATATTTTAATCATATCAGAATTTTGTGCTTTTGCAGCCAAGTGCAGGGGTGTTTTTCCTAAAATAAAGTTGAACAATTAATTTTACATTAAGTATTTACAATCAAAACGACATATAGATTGCAGATATTCTTTCAAGAATTTATATTAAGAGTCTGTCTAAATGCAGGGAATGTATTGAAAATAATATGCATTCATCCAACATGAAACATATTTTTTTATATTTTTTACCTACGTTTTTCGAATACTGCTAAATATGCAGAATCAAAAGCTTTATGCACGTCGCATAAAACAGTACATTACATGCTTATAGGGAGCAAAGGTAATCCCATGTAACTATAATGTCACTCAAAGCGAAAGCGAAGCCGAGGGTGACAAACGTGAGATCTGAGGCTTCTTCAATCGCTCTCGTGGCGTGTATACCATTTTTTGTCTAACCCCAGGAAGTGCACTTTTCGGTCCACGCAGCAGACTTTCAGCTGGGGTGTGACGAAAAATAATATTTGATACTTTTATGAAGAAGTAGATTTTTGCCTCGTGTGAAAATTAATTTTGCAATATGCTTATTATTTTATGAATTCGTGCGTAAAACTTAATTTCAAAAATCGTTTCAGGTGTAATAGTACATATATATTAGGATTATAATATAGTTGTCAGTTGAGCACTGAGGCGTGGTTGATCCACGACTTACTCGTAATTTTTTGCTCATATTCTATGTACACATTATGCTAATTTGCTTAGGGAGTGGTTTTCCGAGCATTCTCAAAAACGAACGTTCAAACACGTTTTTGTTTTTTAACGTTCACAAACAAAATTCGCCATTCAAGTTTCGGGCAATATAGAATATTAAGTGCATGCGTTATGAAAAACACTATAAATTATTGTTATATCATTTGACCTTAAAATAATTTACTGATATTTATTGTAATTAAAAAAAAATTACCTTCATTGTTCTTGTGATCGATTTCGCATCCTCTGTCAATAAGGAGCGCTATGTTATTAAATATAGTAACAGATTCATCAACATAAAAACTTAAGTTAGCCATATGGTGAATAATGTTTTCTCCATTTTTGTCTATCGCGTCTAAGTTATCTATATTATCAATCAAGCGCTTAAAATTCTCATAGTTTTCGTCTTTTATATGAGTTAAGGCCATTTTTCGAAATAGCAATTGACTGTATATCTTAATATAATAAATCAATGAGGTTTAAAAAATCTTTTGATTTGTTAACAGTTCTTGTGCTTCTGAAATATAAATAAACAATTATCAATTATTTTGATATATTTAGATTAATGTAACATATAAAAAAATCTAGTAAAATTAATATCTTGGTAGTTAAGGTAGTAGCGTCAGTAGATAGAGTTATATACACAAAAAAATTTAGTAAAAATAGCCTTTTTATAAAAAAGTATATAAATTTTTGCAAGTTTGATACCACTTGCGTTGTTTATTATGTATGAAAGTTTCATACAAACACACAACTTTGTCAATCCTACAAGAAAATCAATAATTTTATAAAATAGAAATAAATACCTCCAAACCTACGTTTTACTGTTTTACTTGCTCTTTGAATAATTTTACATAATAATATATGTCAAAACCGAATGGAATCGCATGAGAACCAAACGAAATGACAGATTATGAAAGTGAAGAAAGAAGACAAGGCTCTTTCAGAATCCTGGGTAAAATATATATATATTTTTTTTTATCCATTCAAATAATAATTTTAACACCAACATTTTTATTTGTATATGGACTAATTTTGAAAGTTTTGCATAAAATAATAATAATAATAATAAAAAAAAATTAGTTGAATATTTGTAGTAAACTAAATGTATGTAAAGTTTTTTCAGGCATCAGTTAATTTATATTATTTACTTTGTATCGGAAAGACCAGGGCAAAGTTAAAATTTTGAGATTGTATTTGACCAAAAATATGGTATTAGATGAAATTTGAGGGTCTTATTTTAATTGTTACAACAAACTAATTTTTATATATATATATATATATATATATATAATCTACTTTTTAACGCTATTTTTCAATTTTCAAATTTTTTTTTGCTAACTCACGCTTCTTTAATTTCAGGACCTGTAATTTAATATAATTGGTTGTATAACATAGTTTACTTTTATAAAATTAAAGTTACGATTAAAGTAATCTATCCCATATATATCATAGTTTAAAAGTATTATTATGATTTAAGCCTGGAATATTAATTGTAATTATTTAAAATTAAAAGTAAATATAAAGTTTTCATTCTATCTCTTATAATTTTTGTTAAAAGTTAAAATAAATTCTTATATTTTATGTAAACAAAATTAAAACACTTTAACACAGGATTGTAATTATTTGACCAAGACATTGCAAAGGTAACAATTCTTGTTGAAACATTCAATTTTTAAAATAATAAATTTATAAGTATATAAATGTATTTCTGTTAAGAAGAACTTTATATGATCTGGCACAAGCCAATTTACGTCATTGAATGACAATGTAAAAATTTATATTTAAAGTTATAATTAATAAGGGAATGTAGACTTGTGAAATATTCCAAATAAGAGTCACATAAAAAATAAGTCTATGTAAAGGTCTTATAAAGCTTATAAATACAATTACTTTGTCAATTTTCATTATCATTTAAAATTCAAATGTTTAAATTAGTATTAAAAAATGTAAAAGAATTTAATTAATTGTATATAAAAAAATAGTTGTTTTATTGTTAAGTTAATAACACATTAATAATTAAGTTTTAGAAAAACAATTAATATATTATTTTTTGTTTCTGTTTAAAAATTCTACCTATACATTGGTTTTAATTATACTTTTCATGATTTTTGGTTGCAACTTTTATTTCATTTCAATTCATTTTAATCAAAAAGCAAATGGTGACACCTCTTAATGTTATCAATTGTAAAAATAAAAATATTAAAACTTAAATAAATTAGCCTAAAAATTAAAATTTGTCTTAATTTTAAAGAAATTGGAGATCAACGGTACTACCATAACACAAAGAACTTTAATTTTATTATTTTTAAATTGTTATTAAAAATGATGATTACTTTGCTTATGATGATTGCTAATATACCTGTTACTTTTTGCTGTGCTATAGGTTATAACTGTTGTTGTACCACATGAAATATAACAATGGGCATTATTGAGCTGTCACTTACTTAGCACTCATCAGCAAACCAAAAGATCCAAATTTTTCAAACAGATATCTTTATAGAATGAAAATTGTTTTAATCAAGTACCTGTAAATCACTCATCCCTCATTTTTATACTTCTTCTTATACACTTTACTTTGTTTAGTCAGCAACTTTTTCTGATGCTTTATAAAAATCTTTCTAGAAAAAGCAACAAAACCGGAAGCTGAACAAAATTGCGCGGGAGCGAAGATTATTATTATAGGTTAGGTCGTGGACGTTACTACGCGAGTCAAACAGTTTTTTCGAAATGCAACTTAATACAGTAAAATAAGACCTAAAATCGAGAAGTCACGAAAGTTGCTGAATTTTTGGTAAGGTAAAATCGAGGGCGTAGAAAACGATGGGCGAATTAGCAGAGCTGAAAAATGCCGGGGTCATGCAAATATTTGCAAATTGAAACTTATTTCACTTATATCCCAGAAACGGGAGCTCGTAGAGAAAAATGGCTTACATTATTCGAAAGGGCGTGAAAAAATCTATAAAATACGATATCAAACTCATCCGTTTCAATCGCGAGAAAATAGGGAGAGTTAAAAAATTTTCGCACAGATTCGGGATAAGTAGGAGTCCTACCCTTACAGAGTAGGAGACCAGGGTAAAGTTAAAATTTTATTATTGTATTTGACCGAAAATATGTAATTCGATGAAACTTTGGGGTCTTGTAGTAATCGTTACAGCGAACATATTTTCATAATAACTATTTTGGCGATATACTCTACTTTTTAGCGCCGTTTTTCGATTTTTGTACTTTTAAAAATAATTTTTTTATGCTAACTTATGCTCCTTTTATTTTAACAGTACGCTTATGGATTTCACACAATAGACTAGTTTTAAGTATTACTTAAAACGAGTAATTTGTACTCTTTACAGTCTCTTATCTTTATTTCTTCTTTATATGTGTCCAGTTTAAGCAATATGTATTACCCGGATTATTGCCTTACTTTTATACTGTTTGATAGTTTTAATTCAGATTACTCGCACTTTTATCAATTAGTATATCTCAACAAATGAATAAAAATTAAAATATTAAAATAATAAATTTTTCAAGTAATTAATAGAAGTGTCATATCTACTAAAATCAATTAATTGTACTGTCCACATAAAGTGCAAAATTGACACATATTATAACGCACTGGGTCCAATGTACTCGCAATAATCTATAAGACAGTCAAATGCAATATACTTAATTAACTTAAAAAAATAGCAGAGCATTACAGGGAAATGAAATTAGAATAGGTAAAAATATAAAAATAAAAGAACCACTGTCAATTTATATTTATAAAATTATTTATAAAAAAAAAAGAAAAATAAATAAACAATTCAATTAAAAACAAAAAATTGAATTTTTTTATTCATATACTGTTGGTAAAACGTGAATTTATTTTTATAATAATGTAAATTCATATTTTTTTATGAATATTTTTACGAATGTCATTAAAAGAAATATACTGTGCTGAATTATTTGTTGTGTGAAGTAAAATATCAGCAAATGTTTTGTATTTGAAAAAAAAAATCCAAATTTTCTTAATAATTCTGCTTTACAGGAAATAACTCTCCCAGATCATTTTAATTTCGTACCTGCATGTCAACAATATTCTTAGCAAAATTATTGTATACCTATTGACGATACTCTAAAAATTTTAAATCAATTGATTCTTATTTAATTTGTGTTTGATGTTAAAAATACGACAATCAAGCCTAATTTACAAAATAATTTACAAAGTAATTGTGACAAAATAAAATAATAAAATAATCATTAAAATTTTGTAATTTCAATTTTTTATTTAATTATTTTTAAGCTTATTTCATTAAAATAATCAAAGCTTTATTAAGTAAGATTTTGTTTCTGATTTTTATTAATTAATATATGTTTACCTAGAATACATTAGCATAATACATCACTAGGCAGAAAATAAAATAAAAGTAGTGCCGGTACGCGAGACGAAATCAGAAAAGAAGGATTGCATACACCCGATGATTACAAAATATTGTTTGGTCTCTCATTACAATATATTTTAAAAATATACTTTTATTTTTTCTCATGACACTCGTAAATTTATTAATATTATTGACTCTGTTTTAAATTTAAAACTCAATTGGAAACAATATTTGTGTTTTCCATACTTTATTAAGATATTTTAACGTAGTATTGCATACTCAACTATTTATGTACATAAACATACCATGATGTCATTATAGTGCAATTTTTGTTTTTCTGATAGAAAAGCTAATTATCACACAAAATACATTATATTTATTAATGCCTTGATCAACATATAACGCAAGTTAATCGATAAGAAAACCGTTGTAAAAATTTATAGTTTTTTATTTAATTTTGATATTCAATTTTATTGTTGTTTTAATTAAATAAAATTTTTAAAAATTAAAACCGTTATTGTTAACGTGCAATATTAATATTACCGTGACAAATAAAAAAAAAAAAGGAGCAAAAGGCATAGGAGAAAAAGAGAGAGAAGAAGAGATATTCATTTTTCATTGTGTAATTAAAAACCTGTGTAGGTATTATCAGTGAAACCCCGCACATTGGATAACTGGAATTGTTTTATAAAGACTAATGCAAAGTGCGAAAAAAAGAAAAAAAAAAAACAACTGAAAGTGTTCCACAATATATCGATTGTCAGGTTGTTACGAAGAAATCCCTCTACTTTGTGTGTTAGTCTTTGTAAAAGCGCAGTAAATAATCGTAAAAAAGTGTTGTAAATAAAGTAAATTAAATAAGATTATATTTTGTTATCACACAATAATAGTAATCGAATAAGTTATAAATCGTATCATTTTTTTAAATGTTTTTTTTTTTTGTAAATCGATTATCAGAATAGATACTGATAGTCTTTTTTTATGATATAATGTCGATAAATATGCATGAGAGCTGTATCATGTCATTCTACAAATATATATAGTTATACACTGCAAGTATGTAACGATGTGTATGTTGATGTGACAATATATAAGTATGATAATTAAATAAATGGAATAAAGAAATGACCTCAGTTGTGCAGTGCATCAAGATTTTAGTTTTTGCAGGAAATAGGCAAAAATTAAAAAAAAAAATAAAATAAAAATTAAAATTTTAAATAAAGAATAGTTAAGTCAATTAAAAATCTTTTTGTTAAATTTTCTTTACATACTTATCTAATTCTCTGAATCTCGTCTGAAATTTTTGTGCATGCGTATAGGTACTTAAAGTTAAAATAGTTAAAATCTTAAAAATTAAAGGGCCAACCGGGCCAACGAAACACGGCAGAAAAAATAACGATTGCCAAGGTAACTGTTATATACATATAGGTGTATGTATATCTATAGGTATCTATATAAATATACATCTTCTGCTCGCTCGGCACTGCACGTAGTACACCGCAGCAAGCATTCCGGTCTCATCATGATTTTTTTCTTACAAACAATTAACAATTAGTTGAACAAGACAAGTTTCATTTGGTTTTTTAAGTGGATTATTGTTGTTATAACGTTATGTGATTGAAAAGTCTTGTAAAGACAGTCGATGACGCGGCCTCAGACTTGATAGTTTCCTCAAAGAAAATACTTGGATTTTGCAGGGTTATAAATTCATCTTATTGTGTAGGTGTGTTATGTGTAAATTGAAAGTTATATCTGAAATCGTCAATTAACGATTATAATCAGGTGAAAGTTTTAATTATGTTAATCATTATTTTTTTCTGTTGTAGAGTTATGTAAAATAATTTGCTTTTTGCAATAATAATTAATAAATATTTTGGTGCACTTGTTTAAAAATTGTAATCAGTTTTACTTGCAAATAGATAAATCCATAGTCTGGAATAAATAAGATAATTTAAAATGGAAAATAAGGAAAATCATAGTCTATCATTTATAGGTAAATATCAAATAATTATAAACGACAAACAACTATTTTTAATTAAATTTTTTACATTTTATAGAAAGTGAAATAGATATTGAGGACGAAAAACCTTATCAATCAATAATAAAGCCTAGTTCAGAGATATCTGATGGTTCTGGTATGTATACAAATGATTTTTAATTGATTATAACAAATTTTTTATATAAATATTTTTATTATACTTACACAAGTTTTTTAATTACAGATATTGAAATAATAGCAGTGAGTGAAAATATAGCAAATGGAAAAAGAAATAAATTTTTACGTCCAATATACAATCGAAAGAGAACTAAAGTTTCTGTTCATAAAGGTAATTAATTTTTGCATTTTATTTCAATATATAATAAACTATAGTTTTTGTTTTATTTTTATTTCAGTTAATAGCTTGAAAGAACAATCGTACATTAAAGAAGAAATTATTATTTCTGATGAATCAGATGGTTCTGGTATGTTTATATGTATTTATATATTTTATACATTTTAATATTTCTGCATTTTTATAAAATATTTCAATTATGTTGATATTAGATATTGAAGAATGTAAACTAAAGTCTGCTCATTCAAATGGTATACAGACAATACCAAAGAAAAAAGCTGAAAACCCAGATAGTAAGAATAATTTTTACTTTTTATAGTTGAAACTTAATTGTTTGATTAAATTCATATTTTTATTCATCTATCTAATTAAATATATTATTATTATATTTATTATAAAGTAAATCATATCCAATTTTACAGAATCATTGAGTGCAATCATTCTCAATTGCCCAAGATGCAATAAAACAGAAAAAGTTTTTAGTATTACTATAATGAGCTCCTGTAAGGATTGTAATGTAAACATGTCCTATATATGCAATAAATGTAACTGTAGATATGACACAATGTCAGCACTTTACAGGCATAAAAAGATTCAGTGCCATCTCGTCACATCATCCAAAAAAAAGAAAGTAAAAAAATCAAGTAAGTTCTACTACCTAACTATAAATCAATAGCAAGTAACTAATCTCTGTCATTTGTCTTTCATAAAGGTTTAAAGTCAATGTTCTTGATGAGATGCAAAAAATGTTCAGACGTTAAAAATGTAAAGCATGGAGATAGGGCCTGTTTGAGTTGTGGAAAACCCATGAATTATGAATGCTCAGTCTGTGGTAAACACTATGGCTCATATTCGGGCATCTACTTGCACGTTCGACGCTTTTGTCAATTAAAAATTCGTACTTACTACTGCAACGACTGTACATATACTACTACGAATGCTGAAGTGCTGCTGCGTCATCTTGTACGCAATCATCCAATACTTTACCGTGAGAATGTGAATTGTGAAAAATGCGACAAGCACTTTGATCACTATTCTCATCTCAAGCAGCACGAGCGCTACTGCGGAGCTCCGTTATTTATCTGTAAGTTCTGCTCGTACAGGCCAAAGTCTGTTGAGAGTCTTACAAAGCATTTGCATTTGCGTCATGCAAATGAAGTCAAAATCCAGGGCTTAGACAATATTTTAAAACAAATTGATCCCGTGGAAAAGAAATCCAATGGTCAGTAGATGATTTTTTTTACCTTATTGAAAGTTTTTATGTTTGACAATGCTGATAATTGTATTTGTTCTTATTACAGAGAAAGCCATTGTGCAAACAAATAGTGAAAAAAACGATTCTATCACGATTGGTAAGTTTTCTAATTTTGATAATTCTGGAAATGTATAAAAATAAAAATTAATAAAAATTAATTAAAATTAAAAATTAATAAAAATTAATTTACTTTTTTTTTCTAGACTTGAATAAATTGCGAAGTATGTGCTGCCGTAATTGTAAGAAATCATTTGAATTTCAAACAAAGAATACCAAGCCCTGTGAAACTTGTGGCGCAAACTTATATTATGAATGTACTGGTTGCTTTAAAACTTTCCCTATGGCAATTTCTTTATCTGGTCATCTACGTCGCTGCCATAAAAAAGTCAATTACAGTTGTCAACACTGCAACCGAGGCTTTGCAACTTTCGATGCTGCGAAAGAGCATCGCAAAAATTGCGGTCAAGAGCCCCGTTATCAGTGCAAGCTATGCCCTTTTAAAACCCGTTATAGGTCGAGTTTGAGCGCTCACACTCGCAAGCTACACAACAGTGAACGCCATTCATACAAATGCAGCATTTGTGGCATTATTTATAAGACCAGTCGTGCAATGAATAAGCATAATAGGATCTGCAAAGTTCAATCACAAGTGCCAGACTGAAAATAAGTTTTTCATAGTTATATTAGTTTTCCATAATTATTTTTAATTAATGAAACATATGTGATCTTTAAGCATTATTTCAAGATTTTCTAATAGCTTATATTTGCATTTACTTATTAAATATAGGCCACTAGATATAACAAGTTATTTTGAAATTTCAATATTTATTAGATACTTCTTGTTCTGTTACAATATCTCAGATGCTTCTAGTACATATAATATTTTAAATTAAATTAAATTCAAACTTTTTTTTAATGTGCTAGAACAAAAAATGAAAAAAAAATTTAAAATATGTTCCTAAATTAAAAAAAAGACTGCTCAAGAAATTATTAACTCTTTAAGAATAATTTTGAATTAAATGTATAATTGGTAAAAGACTGATTGTGATATAATTTAATTGTATAAAACTATTTATAAAATTAAAATAATTTGTACAACAAATTTTTCAAACAGTATAATGACTTTATAGCATTATGGTTTTGTATGTTATAAATCATATAATAAATAATAACTTTATTATGAAATTAAAAGTATGATAGTTACTCTATGATTATATTATTTTATCAATATTGTTTGTATTCTAATAATTATATAGTATGTTTAAAAATTTAGTTACGTGTTATACCAAGTATGTTTGTAAATTGTTTCCAATTATTATTTATCATTTTGATTATGATATTATTAATAAACATGTTTAATATTTAACAAAGATGTAATTACTCTATTTATCATTAGTCCCTTATCAATTCCATCTCTAAAAAAAATTTAATACCTATTTTATTGCTAATTATAATTAATTAAATTTGAATTAAAGAATAATATTACGTGGGGAGTACTTTATTGACGTTTGTATTTTACTGCGGAATGGTACTTTACTGGTATAAAATATAGTTTACCGATGTCGCGAATTATGCAAAATTAAATTACTTTTAACTATTGTTATTTAATTATTTTTAAATTTTTGTTAATTTTTCATTGTAATTGAACGCAAAGAGTAAGAAAATATGATTTTGTAATAATGATAAAATAATGGAGAAACCGACGAATAGCCTTGAAAATTTATTCGAAAATAGAGGTTAAGTTTTTCAAATTTTTACGATAAATTTTATTATCAATTGATATATTAATAATAACTTTAAGACTTTTTCAATCTTTTTTTATTAATTGAATAGCTTATACTTTTAAATTACTTAAATTATCTTTTTTGTCTTTTAATAAGTTTTTAATGTTTTTTTTATAGGTTACCTTTAAAAATACAAACTTCTATTTTAAATGTCAAAGTTTATTCAAAAATGTTAAATAAAGCATTCATTGTATAAATTTAATTAAACAAAAAAATTTTAGTTCTATTAGATTATAATTTATTATTCATATTTTTTAATTTTTTTAAATTTTATAAATATTTTTTGCTGTAACATCAATTTATTTTTAAAAAATAATATTTTTTTGCAGATGACAATTATTCATCTGATGAATCAGGTAAATTTTATTACTGATTCTATCACATGTTAATCCTTTAATATAATCTTAAAATAAATTATATTTTTAGATATTGATATATTATCCTGCACAATTTATGATTATGGGAATGTGAAAAATTTTAATTATGGTTCAAATAAATTTTTTAAAAATGTCATCTGTATTAAAAAAGAAATACCAGATAACATCCAAGAGCAAGTAGATTTATCTATTTCTGATGGTCTGTCAATACAAAAATTAATTTTTATTATAAATGATATTATATTGTATTGCATTGAGATAATGTTTTTATTTTTAGAAGATGATTTAAATGAAAATTTTGAAGAAATTGTCTGTGATTCTGATACACTTAGCAGTGAAAAAGAAATTGATGATAAAAGTATAGAAAATAGTTCATCTTGTAAGGCATTAGCTATTGAACAAAAATTAGGTAATGCAAAAAAATAAAAATTTATCTATTAAATTTTTTTTTTATTAACAAATTATTTGTATTTTAAAAGATTTTTTTGAAACGTCTCTCCACAATGAAGTTAAAGTAAAGTTAGAATTAGAATCAGATGAAAAAAATGAAGTGTTTAAATGTTCAAATTATCCTGGTTTGTATTTTACAATTTTTTTTAATTTAAGTTGTTGATTATTCAATTTTATAAATTTTATATTAGGTGATAATGTATTAAAAGCAGTGGTAAATGATAAACTTACAATAGATACATCTGAAAATCAAAGAAATCTGATTTCAAAATATGGTAATGTGTATCAGTTTTAAAAATAAAATTAAAATATTTATGGAAATACATTAATTTATATTATAATTTTACACTTGAAGGAAGAAGTAAAAAATCATTGTCTTCCCTACCAAAGAAACAATATGGTAATAAGTTTAAATTTTAAAATATTTTGTAAAAAATTTGGCTATATTTATACAAAAGATTAATATTTTTTTTAGATATGATCATAGGAATGGTATTGTTTAATTGCAAAAGATGTGAAATAATGTGGGACCCCAAAATTTTTACCACTATTGACAAATGTTCTATATGTAGTTATAAACTAACATACTGGTGTAAAACTTGTTTTACAGAATTCTCCTTTATACATAATATTTTAGTGCATCTTTTCAAACATGGTAATAAAATGGAATTCAATGATAAAAATTGTGCCAGAATCAGAGGTCATATTTATAGTTATAAATGCTGGAAATGTAGTTTGCCTTATAAAATAAAAATGAGTAGAGATAGACATGAACTTAGATGTAATATGTTGCCTAATTTTTGTTGTAAGTTTTGTTCAACACTAATCACTTATAAGAAAGATATCAAATTACATTTACTAAAATATCACAAGTACAAAATAGATAAAGAAAATTTATATCTTGTGATAAAAGAAATTATAAAAAGGAAATATATTTTTGAAGGTATGTTAAATTATTATTATTGAACAGTATTATTATAGTTAATCATGAAAATAATTATCTATTGCTTTTTTAGATTTAGAAAATATAAGTATTATTTATTGTCCCAATTGTGAGAAAAGAAAAGTTTTTGTAGATGATAAGTTTGAGTGTAACAAGTGTAAAACAAAGTTTGTATACAAATGTGGCCATCAAGACTGTGTAAAATATATTAACACTAGTAATTTTGCCTATGACAATATTGATGCCCTTGTTTATCATGCACGTTTGCTTCATTTAGAGTTGTACACATGCAAAAGCTGTTATTGGACTTTCAATACATTACAGGAACTTAATAATCATAAAAAAGATTGTAACACTAAATGCATATCTGCAACAGCCTCAAAACCTAAGGTTTTTCAAAATTACAAATGCAAACGCTGCAACAGAATGTATGTCAAGAAAAATGGCAAAAAGCAGCATCAGATTTATTGTAAAGGTAAAAAAAGTAGTATATTTAGGTGTGCTCACTGCAAATATCGAGGTTCAAGTAAGGCTTTAATGGAATCTCATTTACGCTACAATCATATGCATTTATACACTGGAAAACTTCTGCGGTGTAAAAAATGTGGTACCCTGTGGTCCAGCATTTTTATGTTGAATGACCATCTTGGTGGTTGTACTGGCAACTCTGATATAGAGTTTATAAAGCAGGATATTATGCATAAGAGGCAGCAAATCAAAGGTTTATAAGATGATTTTTCATGATATTAATAATTTTTCATAATAATTTGATGATTTGTTCCCTTTCAAAAATACTTAGTTTTCAAATTCTTTTAAAGATGCCAAAAAAAGGGATTATTTAATAAATGTTTTTGTTTATTATTAAATAATTATTTATTTTTATTTTTTAATTTTATGATTTAATAATTAGTGTAATTAAATTAATAAGTTATGTTTATATTTATAGAAAGTTTATTGTAACAATTAATGGATCAAAAATTAGTTTTTTGTAGAAATTATACATTGTCATCACAAAATGTACATTCAAATGTCACTTAATGCATAGCATAAATTATTATATGTAAATAAAGAAAATCTTTAAAATTAAATTTTAAAAGATAAAATACAGTTAAAGCTCTAGATAAACTGTCTATGTTTTATGAGTTTGACCTGACAAGTTCCTTATGTGTGATATGCACTAAATAAAAATAATTAAAATAAATAAATAAATGTATCTCATTAAAATTAATTTTCAATATCTAAAACAAAAATTGCGTAATAAAATTTAAAAAATGTACAATACAAGCAAAAATTAGAAATTAATAAATTTTAAATTTTTTATTCAAGAAATGTAGTATTTTCGCGCAAATACATCAATTTAAATTAAAAAAACGGTTATTTTTTTTTCCTTATACACAATTTCAACTATCAATTTTTATCAGTAAAATTTAATACAAAAAATGTTCAAATCAATTCGTACATTTACTACCTACCTGTTTTCTGTCCACCCACCTCTTACACAGGTGTGTATTTTTTCTCTCGCCGCGTATATAATACAATATAATATATAGATATAGAGTGAAGACTACGCGTCAGTGTGCTGCTGTTCGCCGCGAGCTCAACTCGCTCCACAGTCTCTCTTTCTCTCTCGTCGTTGCAGATGTGTTCGGTTGCAGTCACGCAGTTACAGCAAACCTCAAGATACACAATGGCCTGCTGATTATAATTTTAAGGAATTTACGCTTGAAACAGAAGCACCTGGAGGTGCGCGAGAGGGCTATTATGGCCAGCTCCGTCGTAGGTGGCGAGGTTAGGGCCTCACCCGTGAATTCTCCACCTCGGGACGCCCCTCCAATCAAAGGTATGATTATAAAATTTGTTTTTTTTTATTTTTATTTTTATTCTTCTTTAGCATTCTTATCATTGTTATAAGTTTACTTCCGGATAACTGAGGGCTTAATCAGCTTATTTAAAAGTCCCAAGGATTTAATGATGATTTAGGTCGTTTGTTTTGACACGTCTGGGCTTTAAAACGACAGTTAGTGGGTTGTTGAGCAATCGCGTTGTCAATTTTCTGCCTCGACAATGTGCAATTGTGATGTAATTAGTGTTTGCATACCTTTTTACAATATGTCAATTTAGTTCTTGTATTTGAACATATTTTTTTGTTTAACTGTTTGCAAAGAAACTCAGAGTTTTGAGTTTGTTTATTGTTTATAAAGTGTTTGTAAACAGTTATTCAATATCTATTTTTATAGTAAAATAATACTATAAATGGTTGGTTAATTTCTTTTAAAATTTAATTTTAACAACTGGGAAATTTTATATTAAAAGCTTTAGTTCCAAAATCAAATTTATTAATGTTTTATTTATTTTAAGTTTAATAGTCTAATAGTAAATGTTGTTTTTGAAAATTCTAATATATAAAAATTAATTTATTTTAGATGATGGACAAATACAAAATAAAATATCATACGAACAAATAGCTTCAAAATTACTAAATGAAAGATTACTTCTCACTGCATTGGAGCTTCATGCTGAACTATGTGAGGCAGATAAAGAATTACCACTCCTCAGGGATTTCTTTTCTAACCCTAATAATTTTGAATGCTTAAATATGAGACCAGAGCCATCTTTATCTTTACGTAAGTAAAATTATAAATTTTTATTTAATTTTCAACTATTAATTTAATTAATTTATACCTTGTTTTTTAGCAAGATCATCTAGTCAGGCAACATTAGATTCTCTTGACATGACTAGATTTTCAGAGGATGGAGGAGGAGTAGACGAAAGGGTAGCAGTTCTTGAATTTGAATTGAGAAAAGCAAAAGAAAATATTAACTCGTTGCGTGCTAATTTAACTGTAGTAACAGGTAAATTATGTTTTATTAATTTTATATAAACCTAATATAAAAAATTGTTAAGAAATTTTGAAGACTCAAATTAAAAATAAATTTATTATAGAATCAGAAGTGAGTACACCAGACAAAACTTCGGAAAAAGGCGTATTTGAGCATCCAATCAAGCCTCACGAGCAGCGTGCCCTAAATTTCCTTGTCAATGAATATCTTTTAGCCCATTCCTACAAGCTAACATCGATTACCTTCAGCGATGAGAACGAAAACCAAGACTTTGAAGACTGGCAAGACGTTGGCTTAAACATTCAGAGGCCGCCAGAGTTGCTGCAGGTATACCGAGAATTCATGAGGTCAACGGGCTGCGACAGACCACCTTCAAGCGATGCCGAAGTGCAGACAGACGATCATGAAGAACAGGAGCGCAAGGCTAAACAAGAAAAGCTGAATAAGCTTGTCAGCGAGCAGGCTGAGGAAGTGGAGCAGCTAAAGCAGCAGACCGCCACGTTAGAACAGGAAAAAGCTAGTTTGCAAACGATGCTAGCGAGTGCGAATCTTACCGCCGTTAATCCAGGTAGTTCAGGCACAATCCAAACGCTGAATTCGAGCTCGACGACGCCCGATAAATTCGAGATGCTGGATACACCGCCTTCGACGGCTAACGCTGCGCCTGAACCAGAACCCGAGCCTGAAGAAGACGACAGTGCGTCAATGGTCGTTAGCATTGGCGAAACTGAGACTAGCGAGCGCGATTGGACCAGGATACATTTTCCGCGTACTGAACTCGCTGATGGCTCAGTTAATGCTGTTAATACGCCGTCAAGGTAGGCATTGTTCAATTATTTATCCTTGTATCAAATTCCACTTTACAGATTTTTTAACGCTGCCTTTACATTTACAGGTATCTGCCCACAACTTTCAAACGTGAAATTCTCAAGCATTGCCTGGCTAAGACGCCCGAAATCGTCAGTCAGATAATTGAGGAGCCACTCAAGGACGGCGTAACGCGTGACAATCTGCCCGATATAGCATGTCAGACTTTACCACGTATTGTTCCAAATGTTATCCTGAATAGACGCGAAGAAGTGATACCGTTAGTGCTGAGTGTCGTAAAGCTACAGTCTAACGCGGCTGACCGCGAAAAACTATTACAAATTTTGTTTAATCTTCAAAAACGGCCTCACGAGGATGAGAGACAGATGATTATTGCAGGTATATAAGTAAAAATACACAAACAAATGCATTAAAATAATAGTTGTGTGATTTTAAATATTTATCTCAATTTTATTATCAGGTTTAACAGCAATAGCCAAATTAGAAAAAGAGCCAACGGATAATGAGGAGGTGTTGAATTTGTGTTGGGAACAGAGTCAGCACAAGTATGCTGAACGACGACTGCTGGCGGCCGAGTGCTGTTCAGCTCTTGCAATCTACACGACAAGTGGTGTACGCAATTCTCTCATAATATCCATGTTACAGCAAATGTTGCTCGATGATAGGGATCCAATGGTACGCGCTGCTGTTGTTAAAAGTCTCGGTCTCCTTGTTGCGCTTATGGACGATCCAGACAAATATTTCCAGGTACGATTTGTTGAAAAGCACCCGAGTTTCGAAAGTAAAGCAACGTTAAATTAAAATTCTCTTTTTTTCCTTGCAGTGCGAAGAGCTAGCACTTACGGCAATGGACGATCAGTCACCAGAAGTTGTAGAGGCTGCGAGTACCGTTCTGATACCGATTCTTGCGCAGTGGGCGTTGTCGTTGAAAAGATTACAGTCGCATCTGATCTCACGTATTCTTACTAAACTGGAAAGCTTACTAAAACCATCAAACTCGCCGAGCAAGGATCACATCGAAGGCAATAGAGCAGCTGCACTCATCAAAGTGCTTCGTTATCTACTACCACATACTATTGTCTGCGTCATTGATACAGAAACTGTTCGCAAGTGCATGCAAGAGAGTGTCTCACCTCAAATGCGTAAGTATACTATTTTTGCTTATTTTTTTCAATTTTTCAATGTTAATTAAAATTTTGCTTAATTTATTACAGCACCCGAGTTCACAAGTCTTTGTAGTTTGCCTATAATTGATCCAAAAATATTTTATGAAAGTGACGTGGATATGGGCATATTAGTAAATACATTCCTCCTTACCTCTTGGGATGATCTAACTTGGTCTGAATTGGAATGGTTGTCTGAGAAATTGTTAGTATCTAAATAAAATTTAAATTTATTCATTTAATGTATGTAAATTTAATTTTCTTATTTTATTACAGAATACTCAACCTCATTAAAATTACGCAGTCCATTAATTTATCACAAGAAAACATTATTCATGAATTTCTAACATATCTTCAGTCATTTTGTTTAGGATTTGGAAAATTTATTACTCAAAGAAAGGTTTGATAAAATTATTTTCACAATTTTCTCTAATTATTTTATATAAACATAATTATCAAAATAATATTTCTTTCAGGTCTTAGGAGCTTTTAAATTTTTAATTGAAAACGTTGAGACCGAGCTTTTAGATGCAGATCATAGTCGAAGTCTGACAAATCCAATAGTCGTACCCGCCTACTTAACGATACTCTCTACTTTAGATAGCAACGAATTTATAAATTCTTTAAAACACTTCCTTATCGCGTTATCAATGCGCAACGAGAATTTAAGTGGCCTTCAAATAGCGGCTGTGAAATTTTGTGGTCAGGATAGATTACAAGAGCACGTGCTTTCGGGATTGTGGGATGGTAAAACTTATAGTTTATATATTTTATTTTTAAGGATATAATTACAGCATTATTAATATTTTCAAAATTACAGGTGTTGTCCATCAGGAACCAGCCGTTAAATGTGCAACAATATCTTTATTTAGTTCGATTATTTCTAAGGTCTCTAATAAGCTAGTGGATAATAGAATAGCTCCAGCAATAGTTACACTTGCTAATGATTCTGACGTGTGAGTTATCTTAAATTTTAGTTTCAAACTATAAAAGTACATCAAATGATAACCTATTTAAATGAATTAATTTTTTTACAGAGTTGTTCGATCATCTGCAATTCAGGTTTTGGGCAAATTTATTACGGAAAGTGATGCAAGAGAAGCTAAGGACAAAGCTCGTCTAACTCTTGAATCGATTGTTCGAGATCCTCAGGGTATACCTGCTGATCTGACTGTTCCATTAGTTTTAACTTTGGCTGTTATAGCTCCTCATTGTCCACAAAATTTTGTTGAAGATGGTTTGTAACTTTATTAAGTTTATTACAAAAAGTATTAATTTTTTTTTCTTTTTTTAATTAATAAAATATAAACTTCTATTTAAATAAAATACATAATTTATTAATTGTAATAAATAATTAGTATGATAATGATGTGTAACATTATGTATTAAGTATAAACTTGGTTCTATTTCAGTGATTGCGACTCAACTGACTGGTATAACGGTGTCAGCAATCCAACAGAGTCGACGAGCTGATTTAACTAATGCTCTTGTTGAGGCCTATTCAGTTTTAGTTTATTGTAATTTAAGCAATCAGTGTATTGCAAACGCCATTTTACCTGGACTTAAGTATCTTGAAAGTCTTGTAAATTTGGTAGTTCCTCAGCAGAAAGAAGCAGTGCGTTCACTTCTGCGTGAAATTGAATCGAAACCAACGAAAAGCATGGAAAGGCAAGTGATTTTACGTTATGTCTTTATTTCCATTCATTTTAAATTTTAACAAAATTTATTTTACAAATTATATAGATCTCCGTCAGTTGGCACTGGTCTATCACTATCAATGGCCTCTGTAAACGTTGGTCAAGGTGTCGAAGATATGCGTCAGCGAGTTAGTAAAATTTTCCAACATAAATCAAACTCGCAAGGCATGTCCAGCATATTTCGAAAAAAATGAGTCAAGGTAATTAATTGATTTATTAATATATTAAGGAGAGGACTTGACAGCAATGATATTCCTTGCTTAAAAACTGTTAAAATTGAATCTCAGCTTATCTTTGTCATTTGTATTATACTAAACTATATGTATGTAATTAATTTTTGTTGTTTGACAAAAAATATGCTGGGAGTTTCAGAGTATGATGTTTATTCTGATAAATGTTCGAAATTATGAAATTAACTTTTGAATCTATTGATTGAGCTTTATTGTGATTCATGTGTATATATATTTTGTGAATACTTTTTTGTTCACGTTAATTTTAGCGAAAAAATAAGCCGATAAAGATATTTACGTTATTAAATATTTTTATTTAAGAATCTGATTCTATTTAATATATTTTGTCTATAATTTTAATTGATTGGTATCAGGGATGAATTTTGTTTATATTTGTACGTGATAATAATGGCGCCTTTTTACTTCAATATGCATATCTATATTTTTATGAACATGACTACATATTCAACACCAAAATGTATTAATACTTTTCCATACAGATAAAAAACGTGTTATGTTTGTAATCTATTACTGCATAAATTTTGTGATTTTTAAAAATAATGTAAACTTTATAAGAATTTTAAAATTTAGTACATATACACGCACAGAGATCTATTGCAAAATAGGCATAAGTAAATGTTTTGCCATCGTAGTGCATTAAGAGAATGACGTGTGAAATGGGATATATTGACAAATTGTTATTCAAAAGAGTTTACAGCATAGTTTACAGATAGAAGATATATATTATATTTATATATGTACACACACTCTGTACTTGTACTTAATGTAAGCGTGTACATAAAAAAAAATTAAGAAACTTACGTCCTTCACTATATAAGATCTGCAGGTTAAATTTAAGAAAGTCGTATCATTCCTAATAATTAAAAATAGAGAGATTGTATGTATATTTTTTATTGAAGATGAATTTGGTAAAATCAGTAATATTTTTTATAGCTTACAACTTTACAAAGCACTAAATAAACGATTCAGAAATGTATAAGCACTTGGGTCCTTATGATTCTGCATATTTTTGCATGAAAAATTTCTATATATAATATATTTCTTAAACACGTAATATAATACGATTATTGCAATGTAGTCGTTATATAGCTATTCTATCGAAAAATTTTAAATCAATTCCTTTGCTATAAATATATATTTTTTAAATCATTGTTCAATAATTACGAAATAATGTGAAGAAAATTATTTAGACTTCAACTCGCATAATCACGACCAACTACGCATAAGAAACTAAATGAACTATTTTGCAAATGAATCACGTCCAATCACTGAAATATTTATCATTGTTTTTATTATTTGTATTACTTAATAAGTAAATTGAATTAATTTTTATTGTTATTTTTAAATATATAGTTATGTATAAAAAGACTTATGAAATGTTCTTATATAATACATTTTGGTACATGTGCAAAAAAGATAATTATTTTCGTGTAATGTTTTTGTTTAAATAAAATAAAAATGAGATGTTCATACGATGCAAGAATCTACTTACGTGTATCAATTTGTATTTTTTTGACACTGCATATGTATAAAGACTCAGTTTTACATTTGTGGAGAGCCAAAAAATTTATTTTTTTCTACGCAAAAAATATTTTACATGCCTATCATAATCAATTGATCATTTAAATTGAGATGGTTAGATCATTGAAACTAAAAATTTATAAAAATTAAAACCTGTATTTTTAATAAATAAACATTGTTAATAAAACTCTTATTAAAAAACTTTAAGAACGTTATCTTTTTATCAACTTACAATACTTATAAAAAAAAATACTACCATAAAAACTTTTTTCTAAAAAACTTAAGAAAAAGAAAAAAAATGTCACAATACATATTATATACTTATTGTAAGAATATTTTATTTCCATTATATACAATATAGCGCACACATTTGGCATACATATGCCATAAAAGTCGCATTATCCTCCTTTAAACATTAAACAATAAATTATTATTTAAAAATGATAATAATAAATAAATAATCTTATAAATCTCTTGACAACAAACAACTGACCCAAAAAATCGATAAATCTCACTCTCGATTGCACTTGTAGAACCTATACAACATTTATTAATATTTAAATATAGATACTACATATACATACAAATGTATATATTAATTAAGAAATAAACAGAACAATACGTCATATAATTTGTATATATAATAATATAATATATCCATCGTTCAAAATATTCTAGATCGTTAAAATAAAATTAAGCTATATAAACCTACTATATTCTCATTTCGACGAGTCTCGCATCATTAAACAGACAAGTCTATAATATATACCTATAATGAGTGAGAGCCTGCAAATCGTTTATATATATATACGTACGTGATTCATCGTAAAAAAATGTCACCTACCTATAAGTACATATACCTATATAGCCCACAGACTTGGTATTACACTATTGTATTATAGTTTGACAGCTTTTGCTTTCGTACGAATTTTTGATTAGGTATGAAGCGCACGTACATTTATAGATTCTTCTTTTAATTGTCGCATTATGTACTTACTATTTATTATTTGCGGACGAGCGAATTATGTATACATTATAGGTAAAATTAATCGAGAGACCGATATTATACAGTTTGATATATTATGCTAAAAGTTTAGTGACTATTTTGTTTAAGCATTTGTTTAATTTAATTTTTTTTCTCTTTTTTCGATTTTTTTAATGTAATCTGATTTTTGCTACACATTAATGGGTCTTACACGTGTATATTTTTATGAATATTAATCTAAAAATGTTTATTTTATATCATATATTAATTTTAATGTTATGATTTTCATTATTTATGTTTACGATTAATGCTATTTTATTTTTTGAGGTCTACGTCACACTAAAATTTATTACACTCATAATTTTCTTTGTTTTTTTTTTTAATTTGAAAATTTGAGTGAAAATATTTTAGATGCAAACGTTTGTGATATTCCAGTAACTTTTTAACCATGATATAGAGAAATAGACCACGAGATTATAACTATAAAAAAATAATCATCTATATACTTTGAACGATTTCTTTTGTTAAAACTTTTAGCCAGTTTTGTTTTTTTTTTCAAAGGAAAGTTATCATTATTATACTACATTATTATTATTATTATTATCATTATTTAGATTTTTTTTAATGCATATCAATAATTTATGAATAGGAAATCTTATATTGTTAAACTTGTTTTTTTTTTCATTCTATATAAACTATAACAATATAATTATACGTAATATTATCTTGACGCATATAATAATTTATAATAACAAATAAAATAGCGTACAGTATTTCAACATATTTACAACTTAATAAATTCTTAACAAGTTAAAAAGTCAACGTTATACGGATTTCCGTTCAAAATTATCTAAATTTTTTTTCCATCTTTCGTGTATAAATAAAAAATTAGTGTAAATAAAACACACAAAAAAATGTGTTTCTATGTAATGAAACCGTAATGATTTGATTAACGGTTATTTAAAAAAAAAAGAGAAAAGAGAATGTACCATAAGTGTCATTGACTATATATTTATACATATAGTTGTTAATCGCAAAAGTACACATCGTACGGTACTTTTATTTTGAAAATTACAACAACAAACAAAGAAAAAAAAAGCAATGCGATATCTTGAAATTTATCATTTAGTTTCTCTGTTTGCCGTTAATAAGAAAGGTCAACGATGAAGTTTATATTTCTAAACATTGCAAAATTTAATAGGTATATTGATGGTGTGTCAACTATTTACATGACTGATTTGATAACAAATTTTCGCTCGAGCATATAATGAATTTACTATTTTGTTACACCGTCGAATGATTTTTTTTTTTTTTTAAACAAAATCTATTCTCATAATAATAAATTGTCGAAATATCTCAGAAATATACTTAATAATTACTTTCATGTGTATCGCCTCAAAAACATGAATCAAAATTTCATTAAAAAAAGCATACAATCATATACATAAAAAGACTAAAAGTAACTTTCTAATTTCATTGATGTATAATATAATTTATTGATCAAAAATTTTTCATTGTTATTTTTTAATATTCTTTTTCAACACAAAATTTCAATAGACCAAAAAAAAAAAAATTAACAAGAAAGTTAATTTAACAACAAATAATTTTCGCCTACAAATAATAATAATTAAATTTTTAGACAAACCCATTCGTGCAAAGATGAGAGAAATAAGGTTGATATACATAGGCATTTGTTGAATGTTTCTATACGGTAGTAGCTTATACATAAGTTCAAGAATCGCGTCCATTCGATTATAATTATGTCGTCGTACATATATATAAAACTTTCTCTTGAACAACTCTCCTCTTCTCAAGCATATCGAAGCCACTCATATATTTAAATATATTTTCTTTCTCGCTTTCTGCGGCCTAGTTGTCTTAACGGGTCCCCTCAGCCTCTTTTGAATTATATACGCCTTTTTTTTTATTCCTTTTTCTTTACATTTATTTAAGGCGATCCTTTTCTTTCTTTCCTTCTTTATATATACAGTTTCACGTGCGATATTTTGAGTGAATGTGTATACATATATATCAAATGCTATGTAGGAAATTTAAGGTTTTATTTAGAGAAAAATTAAAAATAACTATCAATTTTATTAACACGAATATTTCAAAGCACAAAGTTTTAGGCAAAAAAAGAGAGAAAGACTAAAGATACACGACGACAAATAAAATCAGATAATAATAAATCGACGGTGGGATAGATGAATTGCCAATGAAAAAAAAAATTTGATGTGATTTTACAAAAAATGTACTCTTTCCTTCTTCTCATATAAAAGAATCAATCTGACCAGAAAAATAATGTATTATTTAAACGAGCTCGGTAAATCCGGACGACGACGTCTCGTGTACCAAAGGTTTGCTGTGCGAGTCGCGATGACGTCTTAAACTTGAGGCAACTTGAGCCACGACAACCTTAGGTGATGAGCCAGCAGCACGCGACTTTGAAAAAAGACGCTCTCAAATGGTCTTTTTTCTTTTTGATTCCGATGATGATGATGATGATGAGCTGAACAGTTGTTGATGTTCCGCTCGCGAGTTTAACGTTGCTAGTACCATTTCTGTTAAATATATATTTATAAATTTTTGTATTTAGGTATTTGTTTGTTTGTTTAGAATTGAAAAATCAGGGGTGTCGTTTCTACTATAAAAGATATTATGGGCGATTCGATATATCGTCAGGCTTTTGAAGGTATGAAATTTTATAAATTTGAGTAACTCAATGTTTTAATCATTTACCAGTAGGTCTGAAGCTTAAGTTGTTTGTATAATTTAATTAATCGTATCATGTAATGCCAAATAAATTTTTATTTGGTTATTTATTTATTTTTCGTAAATGATCCTGGTGTCAATTTTTTAGTATAATATAATTAATTGCATTAAATACTTAATAACCCACTGCTCTTACTGTGTATGAGTCTGAAATTTTTTTTTTAAATTTATTTATTTATTTTTTTTAATTAATTGATCCCACGAAGACCCAAAAATCTAGTGCGCTTTTAATATACGGGCCTAGTGTTTATTTTTTTATGCAAATTAAACAGTTGCAATGACAATAAAAATCACAGTAAGCTTACCGCAAGTAGATCTAGTATTTTTCATTTTTTTTGTTCTCATTTGATCATCTGCATAAATGTATAAAAATTTGGCTTATTTTTCATCAATTAATCTGGTAGTTGTATATAGAATAAATAATTGTTATCAAGCTTTTATGTGATTTTTGCACCGATACAGGAATATCATATACCAAATGCATCGTATGAAATCCTATAATTTTTGTGATTTTTTACTATTAATTTATAAAATAATATAAGAAATAAAGATGAGCAGAGTAAACAAAAACAAGTGAATTATGATTAAAACACTTGAGTTTCCGCCATTACTTTTTATATCAATAAATAGCTCATAATAATACTAAAGCTCATAATGTTTGAGTTTTAGCCGTTATTTTTTTCAACAATTGTCCAAAAATTGTCTGCGTCTCGTGCTGTCCTTGGATTTTTGTATTCACTTAAGGCATCTCAGTTGTAAATTTTTATTAAATATTTTTATTAACTATTGTTAAATTAAATAAAAAAAAATATGTAATGTCTGTTAGTGTTAAAAATTTAAGTGTTATTAGGATTTTAAGAAGTAAGTCATCCGTCAGTATAAAAAGTTTTACAGTTTATTTTTAAAAATAACATATAAAAAAATTGTTTTTTTTTTATGTTTAGGACATTAGGTCACACATATTTAACAAAAGCTTCTACCAAATTCCAAACTTATTATTTATAAGAAACGTCACCCCTGTGATTAATAATAAATAAGGTGTAATTATTATACCGTGATCGACGCTACTACAGTTGTGCTCACGTTGAATCTGTAAGAAAATCCGATCGGACTCCTCTTCGTTAAACGACAACGCTAATCGTAATGCCTTTCGCAATTCCTGACAGTTGAGGTTGTAACTTTTGTTGGGACTGCATACCTAATTAACATTAAAATTTATTTTATGTGATATGATTAAATTGATATTTTTTTTTTAAATTTGTAAAATTTTAATATAACAAACCTCGAAAGCAACTTGAATTAAATCGAGCTGGGTGTTGGCTTTAGCTATTGCCATGACTGTGAATATGTATTCTTCGAAATCGATGAAACCCTGATTACGCTATTTCAACATAAAAAGTATCACCAAATTAATTATCAATTTCATTTTTTTACAATAATAAAAAAAATAAAGTGTATATAGGTATATATACGTACTTTATCGTGAATCTTAAACAAATGCTGAGCAGCCGGATTATTTTCGTCGAGTTGTAAAAGTCGTGCAAACTCGTGGAAGTCAACGAACTCGGGTAATCTGCCGCATTTCTTCTGTACGAGTAACTCTTCCGTATTGTTTTTCAGCAACCTGTGTTATTACATATATTTAATTTCTTACTTTTTTTTTATATTGTTTATAAAACGTAGTTGATATTTAGATAAATACAAACAAATAATTGAGATGATAGTATTCTTTAATTTTTTAAAGCCCTTACCCAAGTTTTGATCGAAGTTTATGTGCCTCGACGATCGTTGAATTACCAACGCCGTTTTGCAGGTTCAGCTGGCTTGCTTTACTGATTATTCGGCAGTCGTCGTAGGTGTAATCCGATACTGGGATATTCAGTGTTCTGCAATCAAGAATGTAATTTTTTACTTATTTTTTGCTGCGTTGAAATATTTTTGCTTGGATTTAATTTGTTCTAGATTGTGGTGTATTTTGAAATTGGACATTTTATTTTTTATTGACTTATATTAATGGATTTTTAAATGAATAAAGTGTATCTCACCAAATTTGGATTTTATCTATATATACTTATATGTTAATCAAAGTGTATAATGTATAATAACATGGCTTTACTTTGAGTAATTGGAAAATTTTTTATTATTCTTAAAAAACGAAATTTCTTTCAATTTCTTATAAAAGTTTAACAAAGTAATAAATAAAAAAAAAGAAAGAAAAATATATGTATAAAGAAGGTAAACATACTTGGCCATCAGCTGTCGTACATTATTGGCATAAAGTTTGGGATCGAGTTTTTCAGCTTCGCTAGGATGGTAAACCGGAAGAAATTCAATTTCGCAGCTGCTATTAAATTGGGTGAGTGTCAGCCACAGCAATTTCAGCCTAGATATTAACAAAATAAATATTTTTTTTTTTTTTTATTAAAACGAAAAAGAAAACTATTTATATAAATTTGAAATTAATCATAAATGTTTTGTTAATTAAACAATAAATTAGAAAATTAAATTATATAGTTCCACTTACGCTCCAGGACCCTCCCAAGTCCAGGTGACGGTGTCAAGCTTATTAGGATACTTGATGCAAACCGGTTGTACTGGTACTCCAGGATAGAAAGCACCAGACTTGAATGTGATTAAACACGAGCGATTTGTACATGTGCCCTCTGGGAATATCATGACCTTGATGTATGAAACGAAAAAATTGTTGCGTAAGTTTATATATAGGTATAGTGCAAAATCGATAATTACAGAGAAAATAGAAAAAAATTTATCTTACTTGGGGCCAATCTTCTTTTGAGGTTGCTCGTTCGATTATTTCCTTTACTGTATTTTGTCGCGAATTTGGATCATCCCTCCATACGTACACCGGCTGCGTGTAATTTATTAGCTCTGGGTTATGGGTAAACAAGGACAAATAAAAAAAAGTTTTGATTAATTTTATTTTTATCTTAATGTTTTATCTTGTGATTTTCGATATTGCTATGTTTAGTTTTAAATGTATTTTGATTATTTTTTTATACAACGTTTACATTTTAGTGAATGGAATAGTAATGAAACAAGTATACAATTTTTTTTTTTTTAACTATACGTTGATATTGTATAAGCATTATCCGTATTTTAAATTTTTTTTAAATTTGCTTCTCAATTTTTTAATATCTTGTGCGTTTATCGAACTTTGTTTATATAAAAAGAAGCTTCAATTTTAAATTGTACATGAATAAACTACAATAATCATGAATACGTTATATTTATTTAATATAAAATTAAAAAAAATTGGTTATTCCCATTTTTAAAAAAACAAAACGATTTTCATTTCATTTCAAAATAAAAAAAAATTAAATTTATCTCATATCAACTAGACGCATTTAAAATTTTGAAAATCTATCATTACACACAAATTTTCCAAAATCAATCTCTTAATCAACCCTATACTATCAACACATATATCTAAAATCCAAAGTATATAATCAGATTCACATAATTCGATATCACAATTTTCAACATACTTCCAATAAATGGATTAAGACCAGACTCTCGTCTAACGATGATCGATGGAAATCCAGTGACGTAGACAATACCACCATCGATGAAACTCGAATGTGGTGCTACCACAAGTACAGGTGCTTCTGCTCTCGTTGCTTGACGACCACGTACGACGATTTTCATACCGCCTGCTTGATAAGTCCATCGACCGAGTAGACATAGCCATGGTACCACTTGTCTGTGTACCATATTTATGTATGTATAGGTATATCCCGAAAAAAAAAAATAATAACCCAATAATCCACAGTTTCTTATTATTTTTTATGTGAGATCGATTTTGTTTTTCTATTATTTGTTTTATACATTGGGTGTAAGTATACAATAAGCCTTTTTTTTTTTTTTTTTTTAAGCAACCGGAGAAAAAAATGTAAATGAAGAAATGTCTTGGCAAGACTTGGACTTGTTAATTTAGTTTGACAATCAATATTGTTCAGAACTCCTTTTTTTCTCCAGATTTTGCTTGAAAAAAATTTTAAAAAATTGGCTAACGTGTATACAATGCTATGAGTTATATACTATCACCATTTTTATCCAACCCAACTATTTACAATTTATTTATATATTACAATTGTTATATATTCCGTATAGTTAAAAGAAGCTTTAAATATATTAATAATGTTAGTTTTTTTTTTCTATTTGGCTCTATAATTATATAATATATTATTATTAGGCATTTGTTAATTGATATAGATACAGAAAATTGAGAGATTATAAATTTTTGTGCACTTGTGCCAACAAACATTTGTTTTACAATATTATTGTTATTATCCCATTCACCAATATATGTACACATTGTAGGTATATATATTTTATTAATACCTTATTTCTTAAATTATATTTATTAGTAATCACTATTTGTATGCATGCATCGTTGTAATTTTTTAAATGGCTTAGGTTAAAAAAAAAAGAAAGAAAAAGAAATAAAGAAGATTAGTTGTGCAATGAGATTACACAGGAAGTGTGAGAAGTATACACAATGGCATTTAGCAAACTTGACTTTTTATAACATAACTCAAGGTATATATTTATTTTAAGTGCATTTACATCATATAGATATATTTAATAATAAAAAAAAGCAAGTTTAAACTGCGACGAGGAGGTCTACGGATTACAAAGCTTCTAAACTCAATTTACCAATCTAAATTTAGGTAAGTAATTGCATTATAGTCGCGCGGTATAACGGCGTACTGAACATTACGTAAAATACATATATGCACGTTGAAAAAAAAAATAAACATTTTTTTTACTATTTTTTCAATGCATCTTGCGTAATCGACCGACGTAAAGTCAATATAGTTTACCAATTTTTTTGATCTATCTAATATAATTTCCCAGTGATTCATTAATTAATTAATTATAAAAAAGATATTTACATTGATACTCATCTCCACATTCCTGTGCAAATATCACACATAATAAAAAAAAAAATTTTTTAAAAAGGATAAATCAAAGGACAATAATCATGGAAAGGACATAAAAATAACCAAGACACGTACTGCCAAAGAAAGGTAACCGACTGGTTTCAGCCTTAGCGACGATACTTGGACCACCAAGATATGTTACAGGCAGAGCATCGAAGAATGTCGAATGAGGAGCTAATGCTAATATTGGTGCCTCCTTAAAATCAGCCTGACGTCCCTTAACCCTCAGATAATGAAAACCACCGCAGATGAAGAAGACACGCATTACCCAGCAGATAACAACTCGTAGTTTCCTGAGTTGTGAATTTTTTTTTTTTTTTTGGTTCCCAGATGTTAGTCCGTGTGAGAAAGTGCGTGCGTATATAAATATATTGATATATTTTGGTTAGTTGATTTTGTACAATTTTATTTATATTATTGTTAATTTATTTTTTATAAGTTAATTTTCTTTATTGTTTGTTTATTTTGTAAGAGGAGAGTTTAAAAAAAAACAAAAAAACAATATTTTGTATCGAGGACTGTCGAGACGTCAACGTTGGACGTTGAATTTTTAGACGGAGAAAGCGAGAAACTTCATTTGCTAATGCTGTTTAATAATGCACGCGAAAAGTGGCCTAGTTTTTTTTTTTTAGCACTCGTATAACTTTCATATATACTTGTTTTTAATATAATCAGAATGTAATTCAATAAAAACTTCTTTTTTTTTTTAAATTTTGGCGAATTGAATGTTTTGTACTCGAAAATTTTTGTTAAAAATTTTGAAATTTTTTTTTAATACTTATCAATGTAATAAATAATTGCAAATTATCAAATGTGTTAACTTTAATTTATTTGTCGTAAAAATTATTTAAAATTTAAAAAAAATAAATAGATAAATAAATAGATCAATGACAATGTTTTTATACATGTCAAGTACAAAAGAGTTAAATGATTGACATTGAAAGATATTGATTTTTACTTGAATAATTTAGCTGTGAAAACAGACCAATTCGTTATTTTTAAGTTTTAAAATTTTTCTATTAACATGTATGTAAAATATTAACTTATTCATTTCACAAGTATATTCAACAATTATTTTTATTAAATAATATAATGTATTTAATTACAGTTAGACAGTATATTTTTTTACAACATGATAACATAAAAATTTTTTTTCCCAAGATTTATAATTTATATAAAAACTTTTACAATTTATCTTTCAAATAAATCATTATTTTCTTTTTAATAAACTTTCTATTTTCGGTAAGAAATTTATCTAAGTATTAATTAACAGTCTACAAAAGTCAATTACAAACATTATAGGTACAAATTTCATTAAAATCGATCACATCCGGTAAAAAATGTTAGTTACGTTGGAAGCTATGGTACCATAATTTAGATTTAAAAAAAATATATAACAAGACACCATATTAAGTGTATAGGTACTAAAACTACTTTTGAGAAACGAGAGTGGAATTAGTTATTTCAAGTTTTTTTTTAGTATTTTTAATATACCACGTGTTATTATTTATATACAGAGTTAAGATTTTTTTTTTATTTTAGTAGATATCATACAGGATATTTATCAACAAACGAAGTGTATTTGTTATAAAATTTTTCATAGAAATAATTTAAAAAAGAAAATAAAAATAATAAACTTGGATGAATACATTAAAAGCTCAAATTTTTTTTTAACAAAAACACTTCGTCACTGTACATATGTATATCATTATTCATACAATTATTAAAAAATTTCAATGCTGGATCTTCTGCATTCATGCACCCAGGAAATCCATTTATGTACAGATTAATTTACATACGAATAAAATTAACCGGATATAAATTCATTAAAATTAAATTCAATTGCATAAAAAAAAAATTGCACAATACAAAGGATGAAAGGTATATAATAAGAAGCTTACCGTCTCCAGCCTTTGAGAGGTGCTTTTCTCAGGTCCTCCTCTGATAATCCATGAAGGCCTACGCAAGCAAGCAGCCAGGCCATTATAACTAGTGCCGTGATTGCCATTAATCTTACTGGTAGCAGAAATAACGTTAGGATTACAGTCTGAAAAGAAAAAATAAAATAAAGTTTATTTTTTGTTTATATTTTTTAATTTTTTATTTGAGTAATGTATATATACAAATGAATAATAGAAGATGCATGTTTTCTAATTATAATTAATTATTATTATGCTTGCATCTTTATTTCACAAAAACAAATGATTAATTGTCTCTACAAGTTGAAAATGTAATATTGTAATGATAAATTGCTATACTAAAACAAATTATTTATTATCTCTCGGAAAATATAATTTAGTTCGCATATATTTTTCCGGCAAATGTAGGTATATATAATTACGTTATCAGCAAAGTCAAACGTAAATAGATGTATACTTTTGTGTAAAAAATTGACTTATTTAGGTTGATAAGGTTTTTATGTATAAAACGACGAAAAAACTGTCGTATGAAAAAAAAATAACTTTAAGGCATAAGTTTCGTTTGATTCCTTAGATTGTATATGTAAAGGAAAAAATATTGGCCATATTTTTTAATCGATGTGATAAATTTTTTTAAGCTGATGAAGTTTTTTCATTTTTTTTTTTTTTTTAATAAAATAGAAAATTAATTGAAAATTCAAATAAAAATGCTGGAAATAAACTTTAATTTGAATTTTTAAATGACTAAAAATATTAATTAAATCTAAAGTAACACGGGGATAAAATAAGTTAATTTTGTTAGTAATTAATGTGTTTTTATCTTACTTTGCCCTCCTGTAACTTCGGTTCTAATTAATATTTTTAGTCATTTTCAAAATTCAAATTAAAGAATATCACTATCATTTTAATTTACATTTAGAGTCATTTTCATATTTTCCTTTGATGAAAATAAACGTCCGAAAAAGTTAAAAATTCCAGTTTTGGTAAATTTTTAACATGTAGTTTAAATGGGAAAACTTGAGTGGCTTAAAAAAGTTTGTCACATCGATTAAAAAGTGTGACCACTATTTTTCTCTTCAATTATGTGACCTAAGGAACCGAAAAAACTCTTGGATCAAGAGTCTGTCTCAAAGTTGATTTTAATTGTTTCTCAAACCGTATAATGACAATTTTTCGTGGTTTTTTACATACCTATTTACACCTACACATATTATAAAATAGCTAGAAATTTAATCATAGAATATACACCTATGCGTATGCACCTTAAAAAGTGAAAATACTTATACGATTCTTACACCCCTCGTTTATCCTCTTTTCTTTCCTTCTTTTTTTTAAAAACACACACGTCGTCAATTGACGATGCTGATATAGCCAGAACGTTTTTTTTTTTTTTTTATAAAGCTTTTAAAGTATATACTTATTATATTTATTACAGATAGGTATAGGTGTGAGTAAAGAAAATAAAAACTCGCTCTCATTATATGGTTATAATAGCAAGGAGTATAGAACGAGAGCCACGTTCCACTTAACGCCGAGTGAAATGAAGATTTTTCTTCTTCTCGCTGACGCACGTGTATAGTTATATATAAGCCCCATCAAGCCTCACACCACAAAAAACCAAAGCCAGCTGCCTTTCTATTTTTTATTGTATTAATTATATTATATAGCAATATATTTATATACCTATACATGTATTTTACGATATGCGTTTGCTATTGATAAAATATATAAAGATAATCACGTAGGAAATCAAAATTTAAAAATTATTAATGACACTCACACACACACACACACGCATACACACACACACACACACACACACAAATGTACATCTTACTTAGGTTTTTTAAATACAAGAAAAATTTAGACAAAACAAGACATTAAAAGACAAAAAAAAATTTAGGATTCACTTCGTATCTGTGAATGCAAGGAGTGGTAAAAAAAAATGTGCAAAAACTACTTTGAACTTTCGATCGATTATATCATCTCGAGACTTTTTTTGAAAGTGCAACATCTAGCATTTTTTTTCATTTTTTTATATGATGTATTAACAATGTAGGTATACCTATATATTTCCTCGATAGATAAATTTGCCAAGATACCTTTTCCTATATTTATTTTTCTTTTTCTTCTCAGCCATTTCAGTGCTTCTTTCCAACACGCGCCAAAATTTCGACGTGACGTCGATAAAAATCTTATCATTTCACCTCTTCTATATTCATACATACATATATACCTACATGTTTGACCCTTAAGATCCTAAAAAATTTTTTTTTTTTTCATTTCAGAGAGAAAAAATGTAAAAGTGTTTGTATATAATGATGACTTACTTTTTTTTTCACAAATTAATGCCAAGTAAATATGCTCAATTTGTCTCTATATTTTTCTTTCTTTCTTTCTTTCTTTCGTTTTTTTTTTCATTTTTGAAGTCTCATTTCACATGACGACCCTCTTGTAAAAGCATTTGGGTTAAGGAGACGCGCTGAATTACATATAGAGAGAAAGAATATAGTAGAATGACGCGTGTGTTACTTAGTTTATACTTTTGAAATTCTCCGCGAATTTAGTTAATTTTAAATGCATATTTTTTTCTTTCTTTTCTTTTTAAATACTGGTCTTATGTTGGTAGTATATTCAGATTTAGCTGATCATTTTATTAACGTCCTCCAAATTTTTTTTTTACCATAAAGTAATATTTTATTTATTTTACTGTTTGATAGGTATGTGTTTTTGTTTCTTATATAAGCAGTAATTTTGGCAAGAGAAATCTGTTCATGTTGTTATTCATTTATATATTTTTTTTTTTTGGGATGCTATTAAATCAAGTTATGTCTCGAATAGAAAATAGAAATATAAAAATAAGAATAATTTTAATAGCTTTGAGTTATTAGTAAAGAATACCCGAGAAACGAAAAAAAAAATTTTTTTCATTTGTTTTTTGTTCAATAAAAAAGATCGTTTCATAATAAGTTCTTTTTTGTCGATGTATAAATAACAAATATATATTGAATGACGCAAAGAAAATGAATTAACAGAAAAGCAACGGTTTATATGTTATTTTCGTATATAAAAGAAAAAGAGAAAAAGAAAGAATATTATTTTATTCAACTAAAATGTTTGCATAAATTCATATAGGTTATTAGTAATTTAAAATTGTATTATTGTAAAAGAATAAAGTATGTCTGGACATTATTTAGTTTTTCATTCATCTGACGCTTCAGTTACCTATTTATTTTTTCCAAGTTGACACATTTTAATTTTTGATATCAAAGCACTTCCGCTAACTGCATTAGCAGAATGCTTTCTCAAAGAATTTCCAAAAACAAAAATTAATTATATTTAAAATCTCAATATTTTAAAAAAGAAAAAATCTAAAATCAATCTGATTAATTAAAATATTTAATATTTTTAATTCGTTTCCAAAAGCACTTAAATAAGGTACTTTTTGATCTAAAACATCCTTAATAAGAAATACGATATTAGTAAAAAGCGACCCAGAAAACTATCAAAACGATATGTAGTTCCAAAAATAGAAATTTTTTCAAAAAATACTTAAATAAGGTAATATATAAACACCTTTAACAAGGTCCAACTAACGAAATTTCTTGATTTTTATGTAATATTTGTAAAGAGCAACCCAGAAAACCATAGAAACGATATAAAACTCAGAAAATAGATAATTTTTAAGGTATTTTTTACTGATAATTATGTATTTTGCTTTGTAATATTGCTTAAGGCCAGATGGGGCACACCCTTGGCCCAATAAAACCAAATCTGAATCTGAATCTGAATCTCTCTCTCTCTCTATCAAAACCTCAAGTTTATTTAATTTTTTACATCTTTTGGTTTTAGGCTACAGAAAAATAAAATATATAGATACCTAATACGCTCAAGAATACCAAATAGGTTGTGTAATTTCTGTCAATACTTATATACTTTAATCTAAAAGAAATGGATTACGGTCCAAATTATGAGATTCTAGGCAAAACGTATAGGATTTTGCAAAAAACATCTTCAGAATTGAACCACTTAGATTTAGAAAATTTTCAAGATCTGATTAAAAATTGTAGCAACGTTAATTATCAATTACCGCTTGATTGTTTGCTGAGTGCACAGCATCCATATGCTTGCGGTAATACCTTGTTACACATGGTGGCCGATCGTTGCCGCGATATTTGCTATTCTAACTTTTACATTTTATTTATCCAAATTCTATTAAAACATGGATCAGATGTAACAATAAAAAATGCAGAAAGTTATACTCCATTATACTGCTGGGTTTTGAGCGATCGAACTGGGAGTCAAACCGGAGATTTCCATCTACTTTGGTGAAATTCAATAATGAAAATTACACTAATAATGTAAAAAACGATAAAGGAATGTCGCACTTTTACGTATTCTGTGCAATCGATGGTAAAATCCGTCAATTTATATTTAAAATGTGGCGTAGAGGTGAACGAGAGAGTCAGCAACGACTCGCCATCGTATCCAGGATTCACTCCAATGCATTTTGCAGTACGTTACGGGTGTACCGAAGTGATTGAATCACTGATTGAATACAATGCTGATTTAACAATAAAGGACGCCCTAAAAATGACGCCTTTACAACTTTTTGTAAAATTACATTTTAACGATGATTTCCGCAGTACTTGGCCCCCCGAGTGGATTACACAGATAATAAATCTTATAATTAATAATTCACGTAATATGGATGAATTAGGAATGACATTATTACATTTGGCATGCGCAATGGGAGATTTAGATGCGATGGAAGCAGAAATAACAAATGGAGCTAATATCAACCAAAGTATACCTTTTGACTCGGCACTGTGGCCTGGCTGTACTCCATTGCATATTTTGGCCAAAAAATCAGATTATAATCGTTCAATTATGAAAAGTATGATACGACTTTTACTAGTTAACGGAACCGATGTCAATCTAAAAAATTAGAAAAAAAAAATTAAAGTAGCGACAATTAATAATTAAAGTCTTTTTTTAATTATTAATTAAACGATTATTAAATAGAACAATAAATAGGTTTTTTTAATTATTAATTGAATGATGCAATATTTAAAGCTTTTTTTTTTAATTATAATTAAACGACTTTTAATTATAAATGAAAAGATTCTAATGTTCGCAGAAGTAAAATAAATACTTCATAAGATGCTGATGGGATTGCGAACTAAAAAATAAAAAATAAATAAAATATAAAAATTGAAAGAAAGAGTCGTTTCGCCCTGGATCGCCTATTGGGCTCATCAGTACGATGGCAGACGTATCCTATCGTATACGACTAAAAACCAGAAAGATAACTAAAATAAAACTAGAAAAATGAAAATACATTGAATGACTGAACTCTATGTATAATAAGAAGGA
>JAPYZE010000155.1:0-10250 GCA_030522805.1 Leptomastidea abnormis | reverse complement strand
GTGTTTTAACAATCTAATTGTTTGCTCCGCTCGGAGAATAAGACCACCGTAACTTTTTACAGCAAGAATCTTACACCCACGGATCTTGCAAACTAGCAATGACCATTATTTCACCCAAGTCACTGTTGATAATAAATGAAAAGATGCTAATGTTCGCAGAAGTAAAATAAATACTTCATAAGATGCTGATGGGATTGCGAACTTTTAATCTAAATAATCCCATCTCAATTAAAGATCATCATTTGAACTGATCTTTGCAAAAAAATTTGAGCAAAAAAAGATATCACTTATACAAAAAATCAGTTTAAAAGCACATTCATGAAAATTGAATCACAAAACGATCTAACGATTTAAACCATAGCAATTCTATTTCACAGCATCCCTCGGGATCCGCTCCAAAAATTTAACATCAATTTTAATGTAAATAAGAAAAAAAGAATCCATCCAGACAAAAAAAAACTCACACACAAGCATTAAAATTCAAGGATCTCGAATAAACAATAAATTTCTTGTTCATTATCCTCCTCCTCCCCTCCAGCAAAACTAATATATTCACACAATTCGTATATGTACCTCAAAGAAAAAAAGCAAAAAAAAAACCAAAAACAAAAAAAAAAAAAAAAAAAAACCCCCAAAAAAAAAAAAAAAAAAAAAAACAATTCAGGTCGAGCATTGGTAGGATAGGCAACCCAAGGTCGGTATAGAAAAGGAATAAGACGAAATATCGCATACGCAGGTACCAATACAAATTTGTGTGTGTGTATGCGTGTATTTGCGTGTATATAAGGTGAATGAGAAGAGAAAAATAAAAAAAAGATATAAGAAGGATATAGTATAAGGAAGCTGCAGATACCGGTAGTGAGAGAAGACTTGCGGTGTGTATATATATATGTATACTGTCGATTGACGACGACCCGACGATGGTGTGAGTAGAGGGAGCGAAAGAGAGAAAAAGACGTCGGACGTATATACCGTTCGGTCCGTTATACAAGCAGATCTGCTGTTGCTGCTGCTGCTGGCCGTCGACCTTTTTCTCAGTGAGCGATTCTGTGTATATATAACTGCCTGCTTACCTACCTACCTACCTACCTACCTGTATGTTTGCACGCAAGTGTGTGTATAGTTCTCTGAGAAAGATAGAGGAAGATCAAAGTTACTTTGGATGAATGTCTGTGTATGTAGGTATCTACACTTATAAAACTTTTAATTCTCGCGCGGATTATTATCGATATGCTTTGTGGCAGGTAAATATGTAGGTATATAGATTCTACGAGACAATCCAGCATCCCTGTACTTTTCCTTTTTTTATTAGTTACAAACGATCGCAGCTGCATTATCATTTCGATTTTGAAAAACGATTTCTTTTTAATACATATAATACCTATATCAGTTCAAGCAAATCGAGAACTAACAATTTATACATATAAATAATAATATAAAAATTCCGATTAATTTATTAAATATGTAGAATACGTTAAACCGGGTTGGATCTCGAAAACTACCGGTCTATAGACTAGTACATACTACTACTACTACAACTGCAGTTTCTTTTTTTTATTGCTAGAAAAAGTGCAGCTGTATAAGCTTCCGCATGCGCTCGCGCTTTCCGTTACTCTGATATATAGGTATATAGCGTGTCTATCGCGTCTTACTACTTACGTTATGCTATACTTATACACATCATATATAAGCTGATGTAGTTTTAGTGATGAGCTACAAGTGCGACCTATACCATAAATTAAGTATATACTTTCAAAGCTTAGGCTGATATTGGATGGAAAATTTGTAAATTGATGATTTTAACGTATGTAGGATGTGGGTTTTATTTTGAGGATAATTAATTAAGTGCGAGTGAGAGTGACACGAGTGAGAATAATAAATAAGGTGACGATTGTTGAATTAATAAATCTGAATTGAGGTATTATAAATTTTATTTATGAGAATTGAGAGTTTCTATATTAAATGGAAATATGAAAAGTTCAATGTTGTGATTAATTTTCTTTTTTCTTTCTTCTGTTTTCAATCATTGTAAATATTAGATATTACGGATTAATTTCAGATATAATGATTGAGTAAATCTGAAGTGCAATTGAAATATTAATTAATTTTGTTATTATTTGCGAATACTATTTACAATCCTTGCTATAATTATAAAATAAAATCAAGGGGTTTTTCACTCTTGAAATAGATTTTTTTTTTTTAAAGAAATCGGATGTAATCGATGAAATCGGTTGTAATCGATTGAAATCGATTGTAATCGATTGAAATCGATTGTAATCGATGTGAATTCGATGTAAAATTGATAAAATCGTTTAAAAGATTTAAAATTGCTGTAGTCGCTAAAAATAGCTAATAATCACTGAATATTGAAATCGATTTCACGAGTGAAAAACCCCTTGAATAAAATACCATGCTCTTTTTTTTCAATTTTATTCCAAGTATATTTTTTGTAAAAAAAAACAATATTTCTAAACAAAAATTAAAGATAAACAACAATTACATTTATATGTAAAATACTGAACAACTGCACTATCTTTTGTTCCATTATCAAGCTTATTTTTGTTACTAAGCAATTATTTTTGAAGGATAAATTTAACGTTAAAAATAAGAGATAAAAAAAAATAAAATAAAACGTGTATGTACGTATGTATACGAAGATAATAATTGAGCACTTATATAGTCAAGCGAGTTCGTATGTGTGTGTGTGTGTGTATTAGAAGCTAAAAAGAAAGTCCGTATAATCGTGTAGCGTGAAAAATCATATAGTATAAACATCGCAAGATCAATCGACGTCATTCATACCACACAGTCCTTAGGCGAAAGTTTTGATGGAAAAGATGATATATTGACAACGCCTGAGAAACGATCTTAAAATTGATGGAATAAAAAGATCGACAGAGGCTATTTTTCAATTTTTTTTTTAAATTTTTTTTTCTCCATGCAATAATTACAATCTAATGATTTAAAAATTATATCAAAAGTGGAAAATATAAAATATACGTTGTACAAAACGTTTAGAGAGTTTTTCACTGTACATACTCTCTTTTACTAACATTATATTTTCAATAAAAAAAATGTAATAATGATAATATTCGTTAACCTCGTATAATTAAAAAACTACACTTTCTTACTTAAATCAAATTTTTAATATTAAGTTTAGAAATCCTAACAAAAAAAGAAGATTATTTTCTATGTAAAATTCTTTCGAATTTCCATAAAAATAAAAATTTATTTATTTAAAAAAAAAAAACACCTTACTCTTGCCTAGTAAATTTTAAGACTTTTTCCGTTTACATTATAGGAAGTTTACTCTCACAAAAAACACTAAATACGATTTTGTATTTAGCTTTACGCAACTCACAACTACACTTAAAAACAGAAGTAAAAAGAAAGAATACAAGAGAAAGATCATTCTATTGTAATCGCAGAATAGTCAAATCGATGTAAATTTCACTAAAGCGTAAAAAAAGCAATTAGTAGCCATTTAGTTATTCCAATTCTCAGAAGTCGTTATTAGTTCTCATCTACATATATAGCTTTATATCTATATGTATAAACATGTAGTACCATTTGAAAAATTCAATGTTGATTTTTAAATAAGCCTTGCTTCGCGCATGCATTTAAGATAATATCGTCGTATACAATAGAAAAAAATGCACATTATTAGCTTTTGCTTTAGCATATTTAAATAACTACAAAGCGTGCGAAAGTACAAATTTTAGTATGTTAGTAAGGTGTAGCGTATGAAGATTTAATTTTGTCACTTGATTTGATGCACTTTTTAATGAATTATTATTACCTGCTTATTGTGACAAATGAATTTTAATGTATATGTATGTTTGAATGAGTGTGTTTGAAAAATTCAAAAAATAATATGTCTGTATGTATTTTCATTGTATTCAAACCAATATACATCAATAACTTGTTTTTTTTTTTTTTTTTTTTTTGGTTATTCTATGACTTTAACAAATGAATAATTAATAAGCTTGCTGCTACTATGTATCTATATGTACCTACATCTATATAAAAGTGGAGCACATAGAAATTCGCGCTTTGTTAATTTTTACCTGTGTTACCATACATTATTTGCATTTTATCAGTGCAGGGGGGTAAGCTTTATATTATATTGTAAGACGAAATTAGCTTTAAGATCAAATTTATCATAACGGTCTAGTTGATTTCTATGTTGATTATGATTAAGATCGATTGTTCAGTATTTTGTTTTTTCTTTCTGGTACTCTAGCTTATTTTTCTTTTTAGAAATGAAAAGAAGATATTATTGCTTTATGATTAATGGAATATTTCATGTAATATAATTATGTGAAATATAAATGATCATGCGTTGCTTGATTGAGGTTTGAATTATACTAATCAATACTTACATAGCAGTATAGTAATAATGAAGTTATAACATTATATCTTGTACTATTAGTATATATTTTATACTATGAATTTAAAATTTTGCTTAATCAGACGTCTCTAAAAAAAAATTTTAATTTTTTTCATTAAATAAAACCGATTTATTTATATAGATAAAACGCACCTTACGTTATTCAGATAAGAGCAATGTACGTTTGACCTTGGACTTGCATAGCTTGAATAGCTCTTTTTATCATGATTAAGCTTTAGAAAAATCTTAGGATTAGCATATACTTATAACTACTTATTATACCTATGTATGATTAAGTAAAACTTGTTGAGAAACAAAAAACAAAATTGCAAAAAATAAATTCTCACGTAAGCATATAATGAAATATTATTTGCAAGATTTACTAAGTTTAGTGCTAATGAACTAAACAGGTTCTACACATTATTTTTTTCTTATTGATTTTTCTATAATTTTTTTGTTTCATTAGTCGGATTGATTAACTTATTTTTTAATTCGATTACAGTTATTTTAAAAATATTACATTTTTTTGCATAATTGAAATAGTAAAATTTTGTAATCTCACAATAAATAATAAAAAAAACATTTCTCAATAAAATGCATTCATCTTAAATACAAAGAAAAATTAAAATTAAATTTTTGACACGCTTTGATTATATAGCACATTAGCATAGACACACACATAGAACAACATATTAAAAGAGATATGCTATATGTTAGTCGGTTTCTCTAACGGTATACATATATTTGAAATAGTCTCATTTTCCATTTCAGCGTCGGCTTCGCAGAAATGCGAGCGAGAAAGAAAAGAAAGGAGCCGTGTATAATGTGGTGGTGTATTAAACAGTTATTTAGGCGTCAAATTATCAGATCACACGTAATTAAATAGCCTGAGAAAACTCATATGCAAACCCAATCACAAACACATACATGTATATCATTTATACACGCATATACATAAATGTCCGCGAAAATCTTCCGCGCTTAATTCTCGCGGTCAAGATATACCTTCTTTCCGTTACTTATATATACATACATAAGCGGTTTATACTTGCACCTGCAGCAAGTTAAGAATTTCTCTATGTGGTGACTTATGTATGGGGGAGGGCTGCACGTACATATCCATCTTTTCTCGTGTTTATCGTTAGATATATTTATAAAACGAAATTGGAACGCAAGATTGTGTATGTTTAGGAGGAGGAGAAGGATAAGGAACGCCGGATATGAGCCTTTTAAGATATATAGATATAGAGATAGAGAGAAAGAAATTATTTCTCGAAGAAAGTCGATGTTGACGATTTCGTCATGTGGATGTAGGTACATTGCCTCAGGTGGATTATATTCATGATTTTGTTTGTATGTGTGTGTGTGGAGCTTTTGTTTTTCGGCTTGTGCAAACTCATTTAATGTATTATACATTTTTTTATTTTCTTTTATATCGACTGTTAAATTTAATTATTTATTATTTTATAGTCTTTTTGGTATTCCTTGGTTTTTATAGCTTTTTTATTTTGTTATTATTTATTTTTTTTTCTTTTTAAATAAAAATAAAAGTTAAATAAAACATATATTTCTCGTTTGAATCATTATTTTTCTTATATTGTATATTTTTTACAGACTCCAAATTAAATATTTCAAAAGTAAATTAAAAATTATTATTACCAAAATAATAAATTGATCAATACACATATTCTTTTTAAAAATTTATATCACTAGCTTTAAAGTCTGCATCTCGATATTTTCTCTATATTACATACACAAAATCCTATCAAACTTCCAATTAATTCAAAAATCTCAACAGCAGACGATAAAAAAAAAAGATAAAGCAAGAGCGAGAAAGAAAAATAGAGAACAAAAGCTAATTATGCTAATCGATTTTTGGCACAAGTTGCAAAAACGTCTTCCGTTGATTTGTCACAACGCGACGAGACGCATATAGATTTAAGAACGTCTGATCGACCGACCGACTAGGGAGATGATGAAAGTTTGGATATATATGAATATATAAAACGAGAAAGATGAGCCAATAAAGCACACAAAAAAAAAAGAGAAAGAGAGAGAATGTGGCTTTCACGATTGCTGCAGACATATATATCGGATGCTCATTATGCATAAGCGCTAAGTGTGAAAATCGGTTAGTATAGGTATAGGTATAATTGTATTTTATGACTAAATGGTTAATTTAACGACCACACACGTATTCATGTGTTGTTTGTTAAAATTCGTATTGTCAAATCAACTTATTATAAGGCTGAAAAAAAATTAAAAATTTCTTAAATTACTCTCGATATTAAAGGCTTTTTGGTTGGTTATTAAGGACCTATGGATTTTTAAAGGAAAAAATTACGAAAAAGTTAAGTTAACCATTGTTGGAATGAAATAAAGTACAAAAAATGTAACAAATCTGTTCCGATCTCTCTTATGGATAATTTATTTAAAAAGATTGAATTTAGATTAATATTTCATTTTTTTTTTATAAAATAAAATTTAAAAATACAATATTAAAAAAAAAAAGATTTTAAATGATAATAATAAAATTATGTTTTGTTGATTTAGATTCATAATATTAATACTATTTTAAATAATACGACTTTCCCATATGTAAAAACCGTGCCTTTTTGACATTCATACGAACGTATATTGACATACAAGTGCTCATTCAATAGCTCAATCGACGAACGTCGTGGATCGAACTCACAACCTATGAATTACGAAACTTACGTTTTGCCGATAGAACTATTTCAGCTCTTAATTCTTATCTTTATGTGTTACATTTAAATTTGAAAATTTAAACTCCATACTATTTGTCAACATTTTGTACAAAATGTTTTTAAACAAAATGAACTAATAATTTTTCAACTTTAAGTATATGAGCAGAAACACGTATAATCAAAGCTTTTATATAATTCAAAAAATAAATTGAAAAAAATTTCGAACTACGCTCTTGATCTAAGATTTGTTTGGTTTCTTAAAACCTAAAAACGTTAATAATTGATGAGTGTTTTTATATTTTGTTTTCCTCTAACTGTGGTTCTAAACAATATTTTTAATCGCTTAAAAACTCCAATTAAAGCTAATTTCAAGTACTTTGATCTCTTTTCTTTTAATCATTTTTGAAAATTACTAAGATTTAAAAATTGTGTCATATCACCTATTCAGCTGACACGAAATTTTTTTTTTTACACATTATAAAAAATCAAAAAAAACTTTGAATATCGAGCATCGCACGAAATTTTTTTCAATTTTTTTTTTAACCATATAACGGCTGATTATACGTGTTTCTACTCATATATACACATCCTCATTGGATACAATATATCCGTTAATTAGTTTTCGAAAAATTTCAATGGAAATTGAAAAAAAAAAAGAAAAAAGCATGTATCTCTTATAACACACATTGTTTATGAACCTCAGTGATTTCTTATTTTATTTTTTGTTATTCATTGCGGTGTAAACTTGGCTTTTATAAAAAAAAAAAAGTTTAAAATGGAAAGTAAAGGTGAGAGGTGTATGGGTATGTAACGATCTTGGACTTTATGAGAGAGCGTGCCAGACTCATATACATACGTACAATTTACTTTTGTCAGAAGGAAAAAGGAAGAAGAGAATAAAAAAAAAGATTTTCCTTTCACTCAACATCGTTTTGAACATACATCTATATAAACCACGTGAAACCTATGAATCGTTAAGTCAAAATCATAGTTCCTCTATATACATGTACAAGTGACCTAAAAAACTCGAGTTCTTTTTTTTTCTTTCTTATTATATTATTTTTGTTCGATTTCGATTTTCGAGCGTCAAAAGTGCGTCATGAGAGATTCGAAAAGACGACGACTACGTCGACGTTTTGTGAGTGGGATATATTATAAGGTACGAAAGCGCGAGAGCGAGAGAGCTCATTGACCGAAGCCAACGTTGTTGACCCACATTTTATACTTGAGAGAAAGAGAGAGAGAGAGAGAGAGAGAGAGAGACCGAGTAATCGGTATACTATATGGGTGTATATGCTATATAGACAGGTACGTATAGGATACATGAATGGGGTGGTTTTGTTTATGGTTTTATTTTTCTGTTTGATATAGTCGTTTATTTGTTTGTTTTTTTTTTTATTAACTATTTTTTTTTTTTTTTTTTTCTTTTTTTTTTTTTTTTTTTTTTTTAATTATTCTTTTTGGTCAGATATATCCTTGTTACGAATGACTTCTTTTAATATTATTTTTCTTATTGCATAAGTTATTTTGTGTTAGGTATTTGTTTTATAATAATTAAAATCAAAGTTCATACCGTTGGCTTGAAATAAGAAGGTCTTACAGATTTTTATGGAGCAAAATAGTTCCTTTTCAAAATAAGTAACAAGACAGTGTTATTTTAGATAAAATTTTATGACACTTTCTTGCCCCTTATTTTGAAAAAGGCACTGTTTAATTCAATTTTGAATCTTGCTCCAAAAAATCTGTAGTTATCTTAATTTTAATCATATATTTTATGTTAATAAGAATAATCTTCATCCAATAAAATATAACAAGTTTTATTATTTATTTACATTTACTTAAAGTTCACCAAATTTTAAAATTCACGCCAAAAATTCAGAAACAAATTAAATCAACAGTAACTTCCCTCAACCATAATAAAAAAAACCATCATCATATTCATCAACACACTCAAAACCACAAATCTAAAAAAACGGAATAACAAACAGAGAGGAGCTGATATCTATATCATAATCTCAAAGAAAGCACTAAAGCAGTAAAGCATATCTTACTACCTACTACTACGTATACTGCAATATCTATACACTAACATCCAATGGAAAAAGACTCGGGGGCGGGAATATATCGCCAATTTTCTTGAAAACTGCGAAAGTAGGCTTACCTCCTTTATTTTCCACATAGCAGCTAATGTAAATAACCTCGTGCTTTTCCATATCATCCAGGGACATGAGAATTATAATACTTGCAAGTATATTCAACATAGGAATAGGAAAATTTGTTTCTGTTTATATGTATATATGTACATCTGTATTTAAGATGTGTTGTGCGTTAGAAAATTACACATGTGTTTTTACGTGCATACTTGAGTACTACCACAAATATACACTTTGTGGTTTGATTATCTTTTTTCTTTTTCTTTTTCATTACGTTAATTCCCATTTCAAAAATGAATACGATGCGAAAGTTTGTTTATGCATAATTATAAACGCACGTGTGTTCTTCTTTATAGCGTAACTACGTCTGGATTAGTTCGTTAAAAAATATCAAATAAGTATGTTTTTTTTCAACTTAAGATATAACTAGGTATATTTATAAATTTTATTCAGATTGTATTAAATATAAAGTTATAATTTGTTGAACCATGTATTCTTTATTCATAAACATATATAGCTATATTATATTTCCTAAATCAAAATCAAAAATCATTTCGTCTGACCGTATCCTATAATTATCTACTTCTCAATTAGAAAATCTACCACATAATTTACATATAGGTATCGTACATCAATCTATACTAGCAATAAAATTCATTATTCAAAAACTTCATAATTACTATCTTTCAGTTAATAAATTATTAAGCTCATCCAATTATTCAAAATTTTCCATTTTTTTGTTTTTGTTTTTTGGCACAAAATATATATTATACCACACAAACTTTTCTGTTTAATTTAGAACGCAAGCACAAAATCGATCGCGGGGATATATAGGGGAGAGCGGGGCTGAACTGTACGGGGGTTGACTGAACTGAACTGGTCGACGCGATTTTTTTTATCTTAATCAGTTTAATTTGTTTATTGAACATAGTAGACCTAATTGTACTATCACCCTCGAGTTTTCGCACTAGAAATCAACGGATTCTACTGCAAAACAAA